>JANHGN010013197.1:36828-79964 GCA_024605025.1 Megaceryle maxima
ACCCCCATCAGCACATGTTTGGTTTCAGGTGCTTGCAGCATCCCCCATCCCTGGGGATGATAGCAGTGCCTGAACAAGGACTGTGAAGTTGCCAGGCTGCTGCCTGCAAGCTGCCCATTGCCTGAGGGACATGGGGAACTGATTCTTCCCAGGGAATGACCCTTTAGCACAGTGCTGATGGCTGCTGAAGCTGGGCTGGATGGCTCCTTTCAGGAGCCAGTGTTGAGAAGCTGTGCCTAACAGAAAGGCTTGTTAAAAGGCTGGTGGGGGAAGCACAGAGAAACCAGGGAGTTTCTCTGCATGAGACCTCCAGGTAACACTGAAGCAAAGAGTAACGGCAGTTCTTGGTGCCACTGAGCACCTTGATCCCCCTGGCCATAACTTACATGGTCATGACTCAGTATGAAGTGCCTCCCGCACCTGCCTGCCTCTATAAAGGATTAATAATAGTCTGTGGTTAAAATATTACCCTCAGATGATAATCTGTGGGACATGCTTTATTTAGAGCAGCTGTGCTGGGAAGGGGATAACCTCCCCATCCTTGAAGAGAAGTCGATTTGTACTCGTGGTTCTGGCTCGTGTTGTAGGGAGGCGGATGATGTTGGACATAGGGTTTTGCAGGTGCTACGGCATGTCTCTGTGCTCCCTGAAGCTGGTGACGTGCAGGTAAAGTTCTGTTGCCACTTGCAATAAGAACGGTTACTGCACTTGCAGACAGAAATCATACCAGTGAAATCCTGTCAGACATCTCACCCCCATGAGCAGGTAATGCTATAAAGCAAATTCATGCAACACCATTTTCCAAGGGTCGTCACCTCCCTCTGAGGATGGCGATTCCTCAGGGCTGGGTGACCAGGATAACACTGGGGCAGGATTTCAGACCAGCTCTTGAGGCTCAGAAGAGGTTTGGGGACAGACAAGAAAAGTCTTCTGCAAGTGGGTGGCAGTGACGCAGGGCAGAGCGATGGTATTGCTGGTATGTCGAGCACCTTGTTTATTATACCTCAGACATGTTGCAACAGTGCTGGGCTGTGTAATGGTTTCCAAGAGATTTTCCTGCTTTCAGCTCTTGGGTCTCTTCATTCCCAGGGTTTGGTTTCTGCCAGAGATGGGATGTGGTAAAGAGAATGAGTTAAAATCAAATCCTGCTCAGGTGGGGATTTGTGTGGAGATACCAGTTGTGTGATGGAGAGAGGGAGGAGAAGACTTCTGCCTTTTGAAATTCTTTATTTTGTGAGCACCTTCCTTTCCAAGAGCTTGTAGGCACAGGGTGAAAGCTGGGTGCAGTTTCCAGTCTTGGTAGTATGATGGTAGTCCATTTTGTGCAAGCTGTATGCACTGACACCAGACACTTCACCCACAGAGAGTTAAATATTTCTTTCTAGCACCAATAAGAGGTGGTGTTTGACAAATGGCCTTCCCTTCTTGACACTGGAGGTTGAGGATCCCATGATCCAGCCTGAGCACTTCTGTGACACCCCTCCTGCCCTCAGCTGCCTTTGCATAGCCCAAGCCCTCCCTTGGCCCACTTTCAGCAAGTTCCTCCATTTCTCTTTGCTCCTGTGCAGTTTTTCTCTCATGGAATCACAGAATGTTAAGAGTTGGAAAGGACCTCAAAAGATTGTATAGTCCAACCCCTCTTCCAGAAGAGGACCACCTAGAGCAGGTCACACAGGAACACATCTGTGTGGGTTTTAAATGTTTCCGGAGAAGGAGACTCCACACCCCTCCAGGCAACCTGTTCCAGTGCTCTGTCACCCTTGCTGTGAAAAAGTTTTTCCTTGCATTTCTTTGGAATCTCCTGTGTTCCAGTTTGCACCCATTGCCCCTTGTGCTATCATTGGACATTGCTGAGAAAAGCCTGGCTCCATCCTCCTGACACTTACTCCTTACATATTTATAAACATTAATGAGGTCACTCAGTCTTCTCCAAGCTAAAGAGACCCAGCTCCCTCACTCTTTCCTCATAAGGGAGATTCTCCACTCCCTTAATCATTTCTGTGGCTCTGTGCTGGACTCTTTTGAGCAGTTCCCTGTCCTTCTTGAACTGAGGGGGCCCAGAACTGAACACAGTATTCCACTCCCTGTCTGGGATGGAAGAGTTTGCACAAGGAAATGCAAGTCCCCTTGGTTGCTGCAAGGTGCAAGTGCAGAGAGAGCTCAGCTCTGCTCCACCTCCCCAACATCCCCAGTTCGGGGCTCAGATAAATCCGTGGAGTTGGCAGTCAGCAAACGCAAGCTCCTTGCTCAGCACAGGCAACCTGGGAGTTTCAGAAGCTTAAAATATTGCACAACTTGGAAGAATTATCACTGGGAAAATTGCTGCAGCACCCTGGGGAAATTCAGCTCTCCGCCACAAAGGCGGAGGCATTCAAGCTTCTCCTTGAAGCGGCTGCAAGAATTTCTCAATTTGGCCATCTTTTTCCGGAACCTCATTTGGTACAATGGCTAAAATCTTTCTGGCTTGAGTTGTGCCACCCACTCCAGAGGATTTTCTTATTTTTGAAACCTCCAGCTAAATGCTGGCACAGTTATAAGGAACTAAGGGAAGATCTTAAAATGGAAAGTATTGGGCAACCATGGGGCAACCCATGTCGGAGACCATGGCAGGCTAAGGAGAGACTCTTTGGTGAGAACCAGCCTCCCTCGTGCTGCCAGCTGCTGCTCTCAGCTGGGCATGGCACAGATGGGGCCTGCTCCAACCAAACATAGCAAATAGTAGGGTACAGCAACCCCAAATCTGCTTCCCAGTGCATTTCTCTGCAGGGAGATGCTGGGCAGTGGCTAAGTGGACATATCTGGCTCATGGCCGTGTCCAGGCTCCTTTCACACCGGGGTTTCAGCCCTGAGAGAATGAGTTGCACCACATTTCTCAGCCCATGGCGAGGTCCCCCCTCTGCACTTCCCTTGTGAAGAATGAAATAACCTGGAAGATGTTGGTTTCTGGAAGCAATTTACCATGGGACGTGGCTATTAATTTAAATAGATTACAGAAATTTGAACTAAGCTCCATATAAATCTTCTGACCAGCTCTTTGGGCTTTGGTCTTGGTTGTTTACACTTTTTTCTTTTCTTTTTTAATAATAAATTTGTGTTTTATTGATTCCTGAAGCAGTGATGTTTTGGTCACAGCTCTTTGCTCCCTTCCTGGGTGCGGATGGCAGGCGGCTTCTCTCTTCCACACGTATCACCTTTCAGAGCTACTGTGAGGAGGATGCAGATGTTATTAGGTCTCAGGTAAAGCCATCAAAGGTGGACATTCAATCAAGTTTGACATCATCTTCAACCTAAAGGCAAATGGGTTGGTTTTGATTAGCAGCTCACAGGGCTGAGCCTAACCCCTATCAGAGCTGCTGCTGCTACTTTACCTGAATGGCAAAACCACAGATGGTAATTATAACGATAAGTGCTTACAGATTTCCCAACAACAAAGATAATTTGTTTGCTCCATGCCTTGTTAGAAGGGGGATTTTGTTCTGGTGACTGGGTGGTTTGTGAATCAGTCATTGCCCTTTCACCCCTTCGTCCCCAGCTTGGCTGTTAGATGTTGATCCAACAAGAAGGGTCCCATCGAGTCTGGTCTCCACAGAGATGCCAGCCCAGTGCAAGGAGTCATCCTGGCCTGTCAAGGGAGGGGGATGCTGTGCTGACAACCCTGGTATGGCCTGGGATGATGGGCTGTGGGGCTCCTCCCTGCTAAATTCCTCCTCACCCAGTGCTCACGCACCCAACTTTTAGGGCAATTAGGGTGAAAACTTGCTGCTAGGCTACCCTTGAGTCGCTGAACCACTGCTGCTGATCCCCAGCTGGGTCAAGCTCAGTCACATCCCACATGCTCACCCCATCATCCTGCTGTGGGTGGTGATGAGGCAGCATGTGAGCAGCCAGACTCGTGCCTCTTATTCCAGGAACTGCTGCCAAAAACCTCATCTTTCCTCATGTCTGAAGGTGACCTGGTGTCCGAAGTCTTGGGAGAAAAAAGGGGAGAGCTTGTCATTATTGATCTCAGCCTCAGGTCTCACTCAGCCCTGTAGCTGCTCTCCTGTGCTGGAGATGGGTTACCTGTAAATTAAAGCAGCTGCTGTTGGGGGCTCACTGGCAGCCCTGGCCATGTCCACAGCAGTTCCCCAGGCAGAAAGCCCACAGGTGAGCTCAGACCCTGACTTGGTGGCAACCAAGGGCAGCATCTTGCCTGTCGTGTGGGCAAGTGGATAACAGCTTTGATTTCTGGATGTTGCTTTAATTATAATAGAAGGACGCAGATCATTTAAGTGCCTGCTTTGCTTTCCAGAGATCCCTCCTAGCTGCCACGTCTGCTTGGCTAACAAAAGCATTCCTCTCCCTGCTGGGGCAGCCATGGCAGCCTGTATGGCGAGCAGACTGAGGCAATTAATGCACACAAGACCAGTCTGCATGGCTCCTCGTCCCTGTGCACAACCTGACACCCCTGAGCAGCCTCTCCACAAGAAACTACCCTTGAAATGGAGACCCTCTCCAAACACATCCTTACACCTTTATACCAGCTCATCTTCACCTCTCTGCACAGTACTGGCAGAACACCTGCAGGGTCTTGTCCCAGAGTGTGTTTGTCCTCTCCCGCAGCTCAGATCAGATGATTTTTTCTGAGCCAATAGTACCTGGAGTTGTTCAAGAGGTTGATATTGATCTTGTTCATATTTGTTGCCGTAATGAGTCACAAATTCTGTCTGTGAGCAGAGGTGGTTTGGAGGTGCTGTCTGGCTGCTTCTAACCTGCCTTTCTGGAAGGGTAGGAATTTCAGCAGATTTGGAGAATTGTTGTTTTCTTAAGTTCCTACAGGAAATTATACTAATTGCAACAACCTCCGCATCCCTGCAGAGAGCAGAGGCGATAGGATCTCCCCATGTGTCTGGTCCTGATGACAGTAACCTTCCTACAGCTCTTCTTCTGCCCCACAGCACTGAAGGACCTGCAGTGGGTGATCTACCAGACGAAAACGTGGCTGCTTTGAGACCAAATTGTTTATGTGCTGGTTCATCTGTTGTGTGTGGATGGTTAACCAGGCTGAGCAAAGATGTCAGCTCCCCTCATGGACAGCGTACTTGGTCCCTCAGCCACCATTGCTCTGATCTTGGCCGCGGCCAATATTTCATTATTTTGAAATGGTTTTGATAGTTGGGCTACACTAATATCTGCATGTGGGCATGGTGTGCAGGGTCACAGCACAGTGCTAGTATGGAATTAATATAAATACTCTGTGGGGTATCTCTAAACAATGGTCCCATATTAATCAGCTAAATATTAATCAGCTTTCTCTTCCACTCAGATCTAGCAAAGCCCCCACTCCAGAGAGGGACATGGTGCCTGTTTGGGGATGCAGGCTGTTTCCACAGAGGTGGCAGGAGCAGGACAGTGTGGTTGTCTCATCTCTTAGATGCTCCTCAATAGGCTTAATTTAAACATTAGCTCACACTTTGCATCCGGGCTCATGGAATGGTAAAAATTGGAGCAAAAGGAGTATTTTTCAAGAAGCTCTGAGTAAAGCAGGGTTATAATAGAAATATTTTTTGACCTTAATTGTGGCTTCTAATAGACATGGTTGTGCAACCTCAGCAGTGGGCTTTGGTATGTGCAGGCAGATCTGAGCCAAGGATGATGATGGGAGGACAGCAAGGGCTTGGTGGCCTTGGCTGCTCACTTGCAGGAGGCTCTCAGAGGGCAGTGCTAAGGTCAGCAGGGGGAATGTTCCTCATTTCCACCAGCTGCAGCTCTGTCACACTCCATCCAGAGCTAAGGTTTTGCTTCATTTCTGCTTCAGACAGGAGTGTAAGTAGCCTCAAGTCCCTCATCACTGCTGGTGGAATGTGCAGATGGGCACCCAGCACCTCCTAATGGAGGAGCGGAAAGAGCCTCCAATTTCCCACTGGGATCAGCACAGCAAGTCCCAGCACAAAGGCAGGATGGCTTGTCATGCTTGGCTTCCTCTCCTCCAGGGAAGCAGTTGTCGGCTGCGAACAGCAATATGATAAACTCCAGCACTGCTCTCCAAGGACAAACGATGCCAATGAGAACTGCTGAGATACTTGTTTGAAGGATCCGGATTGCAAAGTAATGACGTGGAGTTAGCCAGGGGTGGGAGCAGGATGGATTAATTAGTGAAGAGGAAGCACATCACCTTTGGTGTCAGGTCAAACCTCCTCACTCTGGCAATATGCAGTTATTATTCCTGCTATAACGGGTCACTTGGCACCACCTGGGAGTAATGCTGTGCGGAGCTAATGTGACTTAGAAACCTTTATTTGGGGCGATAAATGGATGTTGGCCTTTTGAGGGGCTATGGATTTCCTGACTCATGTCCTTTCCTGCCACAAAGGCATCCAAGCTTCTCAGGCTGTGGGTCTGGCAAAAGGTTTGCTTATGGCTATGGAAATTCAGGTGGAACAAGTAGCTGAGTAACATAGCTGTGGTGCTGGAGGACACCAGCCAAGGCCACTGCTGTCAGTGTGGCAGACTGGGATGATGGGACACCTGGAGGGACTTGAACAAGGTGTGACCTCCTCCTGTGCCTGCACACTGCCAGGAATGGTCATGGAAAATGACAGCGACATCTTGCCAGGGAATCATTCTCCTTCACATTCGCAGCAATGCTGGAGTGGGTGGGTAATCACAACCCCCCTCCCTCAGCATGCTGCACAGAGCTCCATGTCACATCATCCCCTTGACAGACCTCAGCCAGCTTTAGGCTGTCCCCAAAAGTAGCAGAGTCACCTCTCAGGAACCCCCATCTGTTTCTTCTTCAATTAAATGCAAGAAATGTCACTTTCCAGTCAAGAAGGGACATGAGGTGTATTGAGCTCCCTTCAGGCCTCCACATGGTCTTTGGGAAGGTGCTGATGGTGTGTATCCTAATTTCTCATTGCCAGAAGCAATGTCACAAGTGTGACTGTGAGGAGGGACTAGGGCTGCAGCGGGTGTTTCACCTCCTGGGCTGGGAGTCAGTGACCAGCACTATCCCAAAGGCAGCATCTGCCTTAGAAAGAGCAGAGGGACAATGCTCTGCTCTCAGGCAGGGACCAAGGGCAAGGTCTCCTTAGGAGCTTGGGGCTGAGCAGCCACCACCAAGGCACATGCCCTCATGTCTTCAGCTCTTAGTTCTTGGAAACACTGGGAAACCTGACCATTTATTTTGATACCTGAAAGGATACTGGAAAACCCCAGCCCCAATATGAGGGTTGAGCTATTTGGAAAATTCAGGCTTCGTCGCCGAAGATACAAACATGTTAGTTCCCCTCTGTTGCCCATGTCTTTGTGTAGGCTGCAGAAATAAAGCAAGTGTTTAACATGCAGATATTAACCCTTTCAAGATTCCAGTTTATACATAGCATTAACCAATATAAAGAATAATTCAGTGCATTTTGACAGCTACTGTTTTAAAGTTCTTATCACATTTATTTCTTCTTTTATCGTGGTTTTTGTACCGTGTGGTGAAGATTCGTCTCTTTCCTTGACTAGTTTATCTATAATCCAGGACGTTTTTACACTTAGATTATAATTGACTTTTCCACGCTGCAGCAACTCAAACAATAACTATTAATATTCAGCAGTCTATAGTGATAAAGATTTCCATTTACTTTCTTTTACTTAACCATGTGAATATATGGCATCCTATCTCACACAGTTAATATTGAATTCATTCATATTTACTCTCCATTTTCCCACATAACAATATTGAGAATGAGCACTGCAGTTCTGGGGACATCTGACTCTCATACCTGTCCTCACCTGGCCAGCCTTGCCTTGGAGCAGGGACTGGCTGCAAAACCCAGCAGCGGGTGGGGTATGAATTGCAGCTGTGTGGAGCTGTTGTGACTGAGGTCTTCCCTGTAATTATGAAAAATGTCCTGCACAGGGAGAAGTGGCAGGGCTGCTCCCCCCTGCTCAGAGAGAATGACTTTCCCAGGCAGCTTTCATACAGAAAAGAGGGACTCTTCATGCTCTCCACCCCAGCCACCCACAGAGTGGGGCTGTTCCCACCGGTGCCGTTGGTGAGCTGTTCCTGCACTTCACGGCTAGTTAAGGGCTAGTGGGGTTAAACGGATAGTCCATCAATCTCAGCCCTGCCGAGGTCAGAGCTGAGGGACACACACGCGGCGGGTGATTTATGGCCAGCCTGGGTCTGTGCGCCCTTCCCAGGGCTGCTGCCAGAGCTACCCAGTGTGGCAGGCACTTGCCAAGTGCTGGTAGGAGGTACAGTGTGCCAGCAAGCTGCTCCCTGGAGGTGACACCTTTGATGTGTCTGCTGCCTTCCCCCAGAAGGGATGTTCTGGCTGTGACCAGTGCCACTGCTGCCCTGGCTCAGCCCCAGGGAATAATTTGCCTTGCAGAGACACCTGAGGAGCAGGACTCCCTGCACCAAAGCTCACATCCCAGACACCTCAAACACCCTCCCTGCCTCAGTTTCCCCATCACTAAATTAGCCACAGCCTCCCCAGCCTGGCAGGACCCAGTGCCCATTGTAGCTGGTGCAATGCCCATCCCAGCTTGAGGAAGGGTTCCCGTGCCACCTCAGCAGCTGTTCCCAGGGGGATGGAGACAGTGCTCCACAGCCACTGCAGCCACCAGGAGCCAGGGGCTATCCCTGCAGCACATGCAGTGCTAGGTTTCCCTCTGTTTTTTAATGTTCCTCTTGGTCTCTGATCAGAAGTGCACGCTATCTGCCTGTTATTAGCCTGCCTGCTGCTATCTGCCCCGGGAGCAATCGCAAGGTGAATGAATAAACACAACAGCATTTAGTAAGATCTGAAAGGAGATGTGATGATAATTCTTCCCTGCAAATTGTACGTGTTCATGTGTTCAGTGCGCTGAAGGCAATTAGAGCAGAGCGGAGCTGGCAAGACGAGAGGCAACGCTGAAGAAGCCACGACTATGGAGCCGTAATAACAATTTAGATTCTATTTAGATACAAGTGGCTACCAGTTGCGTCTCAATATTGAATCAATCGACACAGACAAATGATTTACTTTGGGAACATTTGGGGGATTGAAGGAGAGGGACCAGCCTTTTAGAGACGGCCAGGTGGGGACAAGTGGATGTCCCAGTCAGCTGGGACATACCCAGAGCTCCCGGCAGCATGGAGGGTAGACAGGAAGGGTGATCCTGCAGCGAACAAATGGCTTTTCTTGCAGCTTTTGGCACTCTGGGCTGGCTTACGCTCGGCATCGATTGGGGAGGTATTTTTAGAGGCAGTCTGGTATTTGTTAACCTTCTCATGCAGAGTGGAGCTCGCTTCTAGAAAGCATGTGTGTGCGCACGCGTGCAAAAGGCAGGAGAGATCCTGCCAGAGATAAAAAGTAAGTAGCCAGCCCCAGCCAAAGGCCGGGCACAGCTGTATAAATATGTGGCAGCCCCCCTTGCCCCCACCTCCTCGTGGCGAGTGGGGCTGGTGACACTGGAGAATGCTTTGCTGTCATTAGTTAATTGAGCTGCTGATGTTAAGAAAAGGTTATGTATTTCTCCTGGTAGTTTTTCTTTCTAAAACTCTGACAGGGATCTCTTGCAATAGCAGTCATAATGCCCCAGCTGGGGAGTTGAAGCAAATCTTCCCTATGGTGGGGATTTTTTTTCTTTTCTTTCTCCTTTTTTCCTTTTTTCCTTTCCATGTGGCAGTGGCTGTGCAGAGGAGCAGTGAACCCCGAGATGCCCTGTGTGCCTGCCTCCTGTAAGTGATACCCCTCATTGCCACCTATGCAAGGTTTGCCCACTGGCCTGGGGACCACCGGCAGCATGGGCCTTCCACCCCCATACCCTCTCTGGGAAACAGACTGAGGACTGATGCACGGTAGCTGGTGTCACCTTGCAGACAGGCACAGAGCACCTCGGAGGGGAAGTGGGATCAGATCCTGTCTCCAGTGCTGGAAGCACTGCAGAAGCGTTGCAGTTTGATGGAGCTGCTCCCATGGGACTGAGGAACTCCACCAAATCCCACCCATGTGCTTGGTGCTGCCAGAGTGGTCCCTGAGCATCCACATCTTGGCTGGCACCATAAAACTCACTCCCCTGCAAGCACTTTTTATGCACATCCCTTGAGACTGAGTGCTGGGGGCCTGTGAGACAGCCTGCTTCCTCTGCTTTTGCTCTGAGTTGTTCTCCTTGGAGGTTTTCCAGATGGTCTCGTCTGGGATAGCAGCAAGTGGCGAGGCAGGGTGCTCTGCAGTGTGCTTCCAGCAGAGAAACAGGGACACGGAGAGTCCCAGGGGGCTGCGGTGGGTCAGGCTCTAGCAGCCTGGGTTTGCTGCTACAAAATGTAGCCCTTTGCTGCTGGCAGAACGAAGCCTCTTGTGCTTTCTAGCCCTGACAGAATGGGGTGATCTTTCTGTAGGTGTGAGGATGCATTTGCTGGGAGTGCAGCAAAGGTGCATCTCGCATTCATGCTTAATGGTCACTTGAACCCTCTTGTGCCTCTGAAACACTGCTCAGGCGTTCAGCTCCTCCTGGGGACAGCAGGACTGGCTTTTGCAGTGATTCATCTTCCAGCTGCCATCTCAGAGCAGCTCTCAGGTGTTCTTGTTCACACAAAGCAGAGGGCTGTCATTATCCACCCCCTCGCAGCCAGGGCACTGAAGCGGAGGAGCAGGCTGGGCAAGCTCCTGGCTGGGGTGGCTGCACCCACTGTGGGAGAAACTCTGGCCATGCCACATGGTGTGGCCTTAGGGCCAGCTGCCATGGCTGTCCTCACCCCTCACGGCAGGAGCAGCTGTCCCCATCCAGCCAGGACACACCAATCCTCATGGAGGGGATGCATCCTCTCGCAGGGGCTGGGAGAGGAACTGCTGGGCATGGTGAGCCAGCAAGGAAGCACTGAGCATGTGGGGTTTCACTAGCAGTTCTCCTGTAGGGATGCTTACACCAGTGTAGCACATCTTGCTACAGCAACCAGCTGCCTTCCACCTCCTCTGTCTTCAGGTTACCATTGAGTCTGCCTAAACCTCTGTGCTTTTATTCCTCAAAACATCTCCAGTCAGTGCTCCTGGCTCCTGAACCAGGCAATCACTTGGCAACCAATCTGCCAGCAAGGCAGCCCTGTGCCTGCTTCACAGCCAGCCATGCCAACTGGTGGCAAGCTCAGCTCGGCCAACATGAGGCACCTGCATTCTTGCAGCCATCCCAACCGAGCAGCAGAGTCTGCTGCCACAAAGCCTTGCAAAATACCTACTATAAAACCAGTACCGAGGTGGAGGGAAACCTGTCAGTGGCTGGGTGCAGCATGGGGCAATGCCTGGTCATGGTCCCACACACGGGTCCTGGCACCACGTCTCAGCAGGATGAAGTGTGATCCCAGGTAGCCGCTGGGCCACCGCTGCGTCACCCCACCGGATTCAGTGCCTGGCCCAGCAGTGGCTGTGTCCACAGAGAAGGTCAATGACCCTGCCTTCCCACCGCTGCCTGCTGCGGGGAGGTCACCATGGCCCCCTCCACTGGCACAGCAGTCACTGGCTTCTCCTTAATTAATCCCAGGCAAAATTAATCAGTTGACATCTGACAGTTGAAGAGAAGATGCAGTTGCTCTGGGGCTGTGCCTGCTCTGACTGGCATCACTGGACCTGGCTGAGCACCTCTGCCCCTAGTTTTGGAGCCAGGGGTTGTGCTGGATCTGCCCAGTGTGCCCATCAGGCAGTCTGGCCAGGACAAGGCCCTGCTGCATTCTCCTCCATGTACTACCAGCCCATGTGAGGTGGAAGTAACCCCACCAGAGGTGTCCCAGGGGCTGCCATATTGCACAGAGAGATGCTCAAGCAGGAGGTGCTGTACAGCAAAGAACACTATGTCCATGGGTTAAACTCCTGAGAAAGATGACAGCAAAATGGCTCCAGTGAACTGGGAGAGCATTCATTTACACCACAAGGCCTGGTTTGCTTGCAGACAAGACACAGTAGGGCTGAGTCTGCTCTTGCCAGGACCCTTCATACCGTTTTTGCCTGTCAGATTGAAGACGTGTCATCCTGGGAGAATTTTAGTTAGGTGGCACTTGGTGACTACCAGGTGCCTCCTCAGGGGTTCCAGGATGGCTGCTGGTAGCATTGGATGGTATTTCCTACCAGTCCTGTCACTGGGGTCTTTCTTGCAATGCAGACACCCTGAAGATTGCTGGGATGATGGATATTTCCTGGGGTTGTGTTTGCTAGTCTTCATTCCCAATGGGAAGATGCTTTCCCACCACTGCAGAAAAAATCATTCCTGGGACCATGGCAGCAGCTGTTTTGGTGACCATGATGCGTTCCCTTCATTGAATGGATGATGACTTTCCTGACCGTGCCTTCCCCTTTCCCACTGCTTTGCTTCCTTCTCCTGGCCTGAGCCTTTAGTTCTTCCCCCGCAGTCTCTGCCGCTTTAGATTACTAATCACAGCCAGTGAATGCTGGAATTAACAATCTGATCCAGTCAACACCCATGAATCCGTAATGAGACTCTGCTTTGGATTCGTCATTAGGCCAAAATACCAACACTGTGCCTGCAAACTATTTGTCTTTACTGCCACATTTTCTTTATATTTGTTTCATTTCAAATGACTCTGAAGGGTTCAGCTCTTCCCCTTTTCCTCCTCGGCAGAGGGAGTGATTTCACTGCCAAGAGCACCAGCCCTGGGTACAAGTGCTGCCAGAGGGCCAAGGCTCCTGCTCCAGCCCAGGCTTGTGTTTCGCTGGTCTCCGAGCGTGGGGGATGTTGCACAGCCATGGGGTCTGTGGGCCCCTGCTCACAGAGGTGATGGCATTGCCAGCTGCTGTGCCATGCATGACACCTGGCTGGGGTGTGGCACTGGAGGTAAGGGTGAGAGCAGCCAGGGTCCAGTTTTGGTGACTTCATTCCAGCAAAAGATACTGGAAAACAGTAACCAGATCAGAAACAGGCTGAGATACGCGACAGGGCTGAGCTGCAAGACCTGCTTACCGTGAGAAATTTAAGGATCCAAATCAGTTGATCAAAGAAGAGAAGACCTGAGCTGCACCAGAGGAAGATATCTGATAGCAGAGGCTTCTCCAGCTTAGCAGGTAAAGCAGGATGCCACAGCTGGAGGTTTCAAAGGAGGAAAAAAAAAAAAAATTCAGGCAAAATACTTATTTGGGAGAGGAATTAACTGCTGCAGCAAGAGGTTGCCTGTGGGTCCATCAGGCATGGGGTCCTTAAATCTGTGGGTGTCACTCAGATGCAGAGGTCTAATTTCCTACACATGCTAAAGGAACTGATGGGGAGTTTTCTCTGCCACGTGTAATGGCGTGCTAATGCCTGAAGCCTCCTCTGGCTCTGAGACATGAATAAAACAAAACCAGTTCCCAGGTCTTTCACACACACCTCTGTGGAGGTGGAGGGGGGTGGGAGCAGTGTTTGCAGCATATCTCCGTGGCTCAGCCTGCTCATACCTCCATCCCAGTACCCTCCTGACAGAGAGCTGGGAAAATCTGATAAGGCATCCAGGGTTAGATTCTATCCCACACAAGTCACTCCTGAAGCATGCTTTGTTTTCAGCCAGACCTGCTCCTTTTCCTGGGGAGCCGCAAACAAACTTCACTCGACTTGCAGGCAATAGCAGCCAATCTGTAAAACATGTTACCAGCATAGGGTTCTTGCTGGGGAGAAAGCCTGTCTGTGCCCACCACACTCTGGAAAGCAGAAGGGAAGCAGAGGGGAACACATAGCCTGCACTAGACCCCCATGACCAGCTTATTTGCTTGATGCTGAGCATGTCATATGGTTTATTCTCATCAGCTGCTTTAAAAAAGGGAGTTTACAACTCCACAAGAGCTAAGCATCCTTCAGGAGTGGGGCTGGTAGCCATGCTACCCTGGTGCTCCCCAGGCTGCTCTGTGCTCAGGGCCTCAGCATTAGAATGATAACTCATAACCCAGCACTGCCAAGTCCACCACTAAACCATGTCCTTCAGCATTGCCAGAGCAGAGCCTTTGCCCCAAAATGCCAGTGGCTGAAGATACCAGAGCTGCCCTCAAGGGCTACATTATGTAGCATTGCAGTGAGGCTGGACCTCCTTCACAGCTGGAGACAGCAGACCTCCCGTGGTCATCCATAACAATGAGAGGAGGGCAAGATGGGGATGTAACAGGCACAAACAGTCCCCCCTCTGCAAACCCCATCTCCCACCCCATGCTGGTCCCATACAACATCCCCTTCCCAATCCATGCTTGTGGGTGTCACTCCCAGGAGCCAGCCTGGCTCCAGAGAAGTATCCCCCATCGCTGCCCCATGACCTCCTTTAAGAAATCCCCCACTGCAGTGGCAGCCCTGGCTCCCAGCCAGTGTTTCCAGCCCCATCAGCAAAGGCTGGGAGCAGGAGATGCCCTGCTGCAGGGGCTGCCAGGCTGGTTGTCCCCAGGGCCAGCCCCTTCTCTCCAGCTGCTCCAAGGGGGATGGGGGACCAAAAGGTGCTGGGAGCCTATTCAGGCTTCTCGCTGGAGGAGGGGAGTTTATTGGAAAACACCTGGAATCTATTAGGCCTGGAATATGGAGTCAAGGTTTTGCCGCCTGCAGGCAGCTCAAGTATAAATAGCGGCAAAGGGTTTGTTTTGACTACTTTAAATTGTGCAGGTTTTGTGCCCTGAGAATTGGGAGTTTGAAGCTGCTCCTAACGTAATAATCCTCCTGCTTCCCCCTTCTACTCCAGTGGCCAGGAATCTGCACCTTGTTCTTTTCTCCTTCCCATTCCTCTCTTTGTTTGACTATTTTCCCTATTTCCCATCTGTTTATTGCAAACCTCCCTCTTCCTGGAGCCTTCAAGAGTCTCTGAGGAGGGGAGGGTTGGAAATGTTGTTGCATGCAGGGAAGTAGAGGGGAAAGTTTGGCGGTCTACAATAAAAAACAGAGAGCTGGTGTAAAAAAAAAAAAAAAAAAGGAAACAAAACCAAATGTCAAAACATTGAGACAGACCCCTCTATGCTCTATGTGATGGGGTGACCCATCGGTGATGGGGGACAAGGCCCCCACCCCCAGATGATGCCATGAGCATCACCACTGCATTCTGGCTGAGAACTGAGCAGGGAGGTTTGGTGGGAAGCTGCTGCCCCACCTCAGCCACATCCTCTTGCTCTCCCATGGCTGCTGCCGCAGCAGCAGTGCTCCTGCTAATGCTGTAGTAATAGAGCAGTGTGAGGCTCCTAATGGAAATGCTACATCACTGCCAGCACAGAGTCCCCTCGGTCCTGGTCCTAATGATTATTGCTGCTCTCTCGTGCCGATGCCACTGCGCCGACGTGTCTGGCGGTTCCAGGCAGAGACTGATGCAGCCTCCACTCCAAGGAGTTGCTGCTCCAAATTAGACCATATATCTGGGAGCAGAGGGAGGCCAGGAGCTCTGAGGGCCACGGGTTCCTAGAGAAGAGGCAGGCTGTCAGCATCACTACTGTGTGGGAGTGAAGGGCCAGCATAGCCACCAAGCTGCCTCAACCTGCCCTGGCCTCCCCCTGGCACCGCATCCCCCCATCAGGACCATGCTCCCTGCCTGAGGTCAGCTCTTGCATCCTGCCCTTGGCACAGTACCTGTCTGAGTTGCTTCTCAAAGTGTTTTAGCATCATCCGGTGCAAACAGAGCTACACAAGATGCAGTGCACAAGAGCATTAGCACGGTGGCACCTTCCCATGCCACTGCCACCTGAGCGGAGCCTCAGCTGAGCACACTGTGGTGGGACACACAAGACCCTGGGGCTGCTGAGGGGCTGAACCATAGCCCTAACCTCTGAGAAGCATCATGAGGGCTGGGGGCTGCCGTGTATGGCGGGTAACAGCTCTTCCCCCAGATTCAGAGGTAGCCATCTGTGCTGTAGACCTAAAAGTCAAACCCTGCTGACAAGCCATCTGGGGTGTCCAAATGACTGCACATGGTGCAATTTATTTTCCTACTTTTCCTTTTAATCATTGGTTTATTTCATTCATCTGGCGAGCAAACAGCCTTGAAAACCAAGGGTTTACATCCTGGAAAGAGCCTGAAGTGGCTGGGGTGGATGGGTGCACCATGAGCACAGGTGTTGACTTTTCGGCCACTCATCACACGTGGCTGACAGCTGAAGTCACTCTTGGAGACCTGGGAGGCTGGGAGCCTGGGTGTGGGGACCAGGGTCAAGCTGCCTGGAGACAATAACAAAACACTAATCCACAGGAATAACAGCAGCCACAAATCACCCAGGAGCATCATGGTGCTGTACATGCTTGCTTGGGGACAGGGCATGCTGCCAGGTTAGCTGAGGTTGCCATGGAAATGGAAATTTGGGACCATCACTCCAAAACATCCCTCCATGAGACTCAGTCTCACAGGGGGGATTTTTCCCAGGCTCAGTTTACCCCCAAACACATTTCTGCTCTTTATGCTCTTTGTCCTTTTAATCCAATTTAAGAAATAGAAGTGGATGAAAACAGACTGGATGTGAGCTGCACTGGCAAAGCTGAGTCCAGTCATGCGAGTCAGGAATGGTGAGATGCTCATGGCCCCACTCAGCCTGTGAGCAGCCATGTCCATCACTGTGGACATGACTGCACCCAGGGCAAGACGTGTCTTGCTTCCAGAGTTTCTCAGCTCCCTGGCTGACGTTTGCTCGCAGCCATCCCACCAGTTGGCCTTGAAGTATCAGCACAGGGCTTCAGAAGCAGGCAAGATTGAGAAGCATCCTTACCTGAGCCACTGAGATCAAAGACAATGTCATATCTTTGCACCAGGAATGTTGATGGAGGCCAGACAAGCTCAGGACATGGGCTGTCCCCTTCATGCTCAGAGAGCTCCAGCTTCACTCTACAGCTTCCCAGGCTGGCACAGCTCCAAGCATCCCAGCTCCACAGACAGACCCTCGTTGCATGAGCTGAGGGTGAGATAGCACCTTCCCTTGTCCCCCTGCACTGACCAGCTCCCACCATCTCTCTGCCATCCACCCACATGCACCTCAGGGAGCCTTGGAGCAGCCTCACTGTCTGCACAAGACAGTTCTGCTGCTTTCCTGTCCAGAGACCTGGAGTCGTCTCTGCCGCTCACACTCAGGCTGAACACCACACAGCAGCACCATAGTGACCAGGCCACCACAGGGTAGGAGATACACTGCAGGCTGGGGTCCTGCACCCGCAGTGACTGCACACATGCTCAATCTTGTCTCCTCTCACATGGAATTAGAGTGACACAATTAAACCATCTCGTTAGACAGCATTATTTACTCCAAAGGAAACATGGGGCCGGCCACGGGGAGCTGGCAGCTCGGTGTTTCGCACATCATTATGTTCCCCTCACAGCTTTGAAGTTGGAGAGCCAAGGCAGCTCTTATTCCCTCGGAGGGCTCCCACGCGCCTGGGCGGAGGTGGTGGCAGGAGGGGCCCAAGGAGGGTGTGTGGCAACCATGAGCGCCCTTTCCTTACTCTGGGTTGTCATGCTGCGGAACATCTCACAAAGCCATCACCGCATGGCTCGGCACCCCAGTGGGGCAGCTCATGACCACCACTCTGGTCTTCAGGGATAGGAACATTTCCACCCACTCCCCTGACGTGTCCTTTCACCGGATGCCTGGATAACACCCCTTGACATGCCACCAGCTCCTACAGTGGGTGAACAAACCACCAAGCCCCTGGTGCCTCCCCGTGCTCTGTCCCCACAAGCACTGCTGTGCTCCCCCGAGCCACTGGCTGGGATGCGTGTGCAGGGCTGGAGACGAGGGCTCCTTTGATGCCATGAGTTTATTCACAAACGATGTGCGATATCCTGTTCCTTTTGGCGCAGTGGGAATCAAGCAGCAGCGGGTGTGGGTTTGCTCTGCCTGCCAGGCTTCCCCAGGCTGCACTGGACCCAAATGCTCCTTCACCTTTCCCTCTTCCCAGGGCTTATTTCACTCCTCCTTCAATCTTCCTCTGCCCTTGCTGCTCCTCCTTTTCTTCTTTCAGCGTGACTTACTGCTCTGTGCCGGCAGCGTGAATCCTTTTATCCCTCCATGCCCACGCAGCAGGGCCAGAGGAAGCTGCCTGGGCAGATGGGTCATTTCCAAGGTTAAGCAGCATCTCGGCTTTGTTCCCAGCCACCATTTTGCCTCCGTCCTTGCATTAAGGTTTGAAGCATCTGCCAGCATGGCTGGCGCTGTCCCAGCTGCAGGGATTTTACCAATCATTTCTTTCAATAGGACTGGGGAAAAAACAAAACAAACCAAAACAAAATGTTATTTTCACACCTCTTTAACCAGCCAGCTCATCCTTTCTGTTCGGCTGTGGGTTGCTTTCCCTGTGGCATTTCTGCCCAAACTCTGGCGCAGGTCCCAGTCCGGGCCAGGCTCCTGTGTGCCCGCAGTGACCGGTGGGGCTGCCAGCAGCAGGCAAGACTGATGGGGCAAAAAAGCACTGCACCATGGGAGCAAGGCACAGCAGGGTGGGTGCCTCCTGTTCTGGGGTGCCCCACGGGTCTAATCCCACAATGGAAACCCTCAGCAGGTTCCTTGAAGCAGCTCCAGCCCCAGCAGACCCTTGCAGGTTTCCACCAGCCGTCGCGTCTCAGCCGCTGCTGCCAAATGTTTGGGGGAGCGGAGCCAAGTCAGGCAGTCAGGAGATAAATCTGAGCTCTCTCTGGCTGTGCTGGGACTTTGCTCATGATTAATTGGAGGCAGCGGTTCTCCTCCTGCTCTTCTCCCCTCCTCCCAGGCCTGGGGCAGCCAGGTTGGCAGCCCAGGCTGGCCTGGCTCCTCATGGGAAGCTGCCGACATGTTTTCAGCATGAGGAAGGTGCGTGTGTGTTTGAGCTCAGGCGCAATCGCTTGTGAAGGTGGGAGGAGGTGGAGGATGTGCTAAACTATGAATGAGCACAGATCAGAGCCTCTCCCCTGCAACCCTGACAGCCTCTCTCCATGAAATGTTTAGAGGTGCTTGCAAGATGTTGTTAGATCTGGCTGCTTGTGGGATTGCTTTTTTTTTTCCTGGACAAAAGCCTGGCGTCCACCTGAAGGTAAAGCTAATCTAAACAGTAGGGAAAGATAAACACCAGGATGTAAAAGAGGGACAATAGCCCCAGCACTAAAAAACAAGGGAGTGGAAATTGGGAGCGGCTGGTTTATTAGCCACACAGCACCAAAAACATCTGACGCACATTACAAGATGCAAAATACTGTCTCGGTGCAGCAGGATAAGGCATAGGGAGATGTCAGTGCTTGTCATCCCTGAGCACCACAGCCCTGCTCCTTGCAGCCTGAATTAATCAGCCTGCCAGGAGCAGCCTTGCTTTGACCTCTGCTCTCTCCAGCAGCAGAGAAGCTGGAAGATAAATGCAGTTTAAAGACTACCTATTTCCAAATAAAGCATGAATACACATGGGGTAGCTGCGAGAGTCCTGCAGCCGCCAGTAACCCCCACCCCTTGGGTGCCGATGGTGTCAGTGCCGAGGGTGCCAGCGTGTGTCAAGCAGCAGTCCCAGCCCGCAGCCACTCAGCATCCTTCTCCAACTTGTCGTGGCGAGGATGTAATTTCTAAAATAATATGTTACTCTTGCCTAATTATCCCACTTTATAGAAGTCACTTCCGGTGCCGAGCTCAAGTTATGAGATGCATTTCTGAGCTGTTGTCTGGGTGCCAGGAAAGAAGAAAAAGAGAGAGTCAGAGTTACAATTGTTATTAGAGTGTTTTATTCTGCTTTTTAGATGTCTGGATTTCTGTTATAAAATGTATGAACTGCAAAGGAACTTAAATCTTTATGCTCATAATATTAGCTTCTCATTTCTAGGCTGAAATAGTTATGCCTCTTCTTAATTCTCTTGGAAATATTCTGTGTGTTTATTTTTTTCCCCAAATGTTTATGTAACTTCCTCTGGAAGCTCAATTTTTAGTTAATTAACTTTTGGTCCAGAAATTTCTTTGCTCGGTTTTTTGTTAATATATCTGGCATTTCTAGTTAAGACTATAGCTGTGTCTCTGCTAAGTTCACGTGGTTTCCACCACGTAAAATATATTGCTTTAAGGATTTCGGATTTTCTCGGAGCAGACCCAGCCCAGCTGCAGCTTCAAAGATGCTCAAGGAGCCACAGGAGGTGTGAGTCCTCCATGGTCCAGGGGCAGTGGGCAGGAGGAATGGGTGTTATGCTGGTGGTGATTGTTTTGGCAGTACAAAACCTGCTCAGATAGGGATCTGGTGGTAATAGGATGCTGGGACTGGAACTGGTAGGCTGAGGTCACTTCCCGCTCACATCCATGGATGCAGCACGAGGCAGTGGGGGGGGAGGGGAGGAAAGGGATGTCTGGAGACCCCAGCTTGCTCCAGGTCCTCCTCCTGAATGGTACACCCGCGTCAGCCTGGCTCTTTCCTCACTGTGCTGCTGCCTTCCCCAGCCCCTTTGCACGTCCCTGCTGGTGTCTAACACCTTTTCACTGTAATGTCATCTGAAGATTTAATTAAGGTGCTGTTTGTTCCCTCTCCTAGATAATTAATTGAAGGTGTTAGATAAAACCAGGCCTAACACCAATCCTTGCTGGGTCTGACCATAGCCTTCCAGCTCAAGATATTATTGTTCCCTTTTGTTTCAGATCCTTCAGCTTGTTCTCAGCCCCTGTGAAAAGGCTTATATCCAAACCAATTTGAATTAATTTTTCAAGCAAGATACCACAAGACAGAGATACTATTAAAAGCTTTGCTAGAAATCAGGGTTCATTAGAATACACCCAGCTGCCATTCCCTCCCCTTCATTCTGCCCTTCAACAAAAAACAAACCAAAAATCCCACCACCACCACACAGATTTAACTTCCAGGGCTTTGGTGTCTAAACCAAAGGATGTGCATGGCTGTAGGAAAACTGGTCCCTCATGTGCCATGGCAGTAAGAAGGCTTTTGGTGATGACCTTGTACATCCTGGGCAGTGGCTCCCCTGGCAGAGCCCAGCAGCAGTTCTGGTGGTAGCAGCTCCTCTGGCAAGGTGTGTGGTGATGCCAGTGTCACCTTGTCAGCAGCAACCCAGCCTCCATGTGTGCTGCCCCACTCCCATCACACGAACACTGCACCACACCTGGGGTCAGGGCTGGAGATCAGATATTGCCACTTGACTTTGGAAAACAAGCTGCAAGAGCTCCTCCAAAGTAACATGAATATTGTGTGTAATGGCCAGCAAACCCCCTGGTCACAAACCCCCCAGCATTTCTTCTCTCCTTCCACCAGTCTGTCCCAGGGACCAGGACTATCCAAACCCAGCCAGTTGCAGTAGCAATGTTGGGCTCTGGAAACATGGCTGAGGTGGATGAGGATGGCTCCTCTGAGCAGCCAAGGAGAGCCTGGCCAGCAGCCCTGCCAAGCACCTCTGTTGACTCAGCAAAGTTCCTTTCCTCCTCAAGTCAGGGTCTCTCTTCTGCTCTGGAAAGGACCCTTACAAATGATCAAATAAGCTGTAAAGCTTTTGTAATTTTTCCTTTAAACAGAACTTTATAAAGCAAGAAAAATCCAACACTTGTTATTTAAAGAGAGGGCCCTATCAGCAACGGAGTCTTTGTAATGAGTCAACTTGAGAGTGTTCCAGCCTGGGTGCCTTTACCCTCATCTTAATGTGAGATTTTCAGTGTAATTAGCAGTAAGCTTTTGACAGCAAATATACCCTCAGCACACGGCACCCTGGTTTGCCTGCACCACCAGCACCTTGCAGCCCGCAGAGGAAGATGGATGGTGTCTGAAGGGGTTCGGCCCCTATTTCTTGCCTCTCTCCAGCGAGATGCAATTCATAGCATCAGCATGGTGCTGGGCTGTGCTGGTCCAGCAGCTGCAAGAGGCACTGGCAAGCAGGGCAGAGCAAGGCTGGGAGAGGATGCCCAGTCTGTGCTGATAGGTGGGGAAGGAGCAAGCTGGGGGATATGTGTCTGAGGTCACTTTTCATTCAAGCCCTGGAAGCGTTGATGGGAAGATGACAAAAGTCCCTGTTTTCAGCACCAGTGTATTCCAGCCATGCACCCAGCCTGCCTCTGCTGTTGGAGGAAATGCAAACTGCCCTCCCTGGCTCCCCAAACTGCTGCAGAGAGGCACAGGGTATTCTCCCAGCCCAGCTTATATCACTCCATGCATTGCATTTAAATGGAGCCCTTTCTGTCTCCTTAACAAGAATGACACTGCTTTGCTTATTGCCTATTAACTTGAGAGGTGAACACATCAGCCAACAGAATCAGAAACATTTACCATGAAAAGGAAAAGCTGAAATCCCATTTTCTGCCCTCAGCTCAATGGGAAATGGTCTGTCAGGGCCAGGCAGGGCTGCAAGTGGCTGTGTTTATTGGCACTGCTCCTCAGTCAGCACTTCCCAGCCACACTGGAGGTTCCCCAGGAAGGAAAAGCACATTGACAGTGACACAGTTGAGGGCCAAAGGAATAAACTCCTCCATATCTTCCTATTTTCTGTCCCTAGTGCTCCCACACAGCCACTGGTACCCTCACCCATGCACCCCCCTCTACTCCAGGGACAATGTTGCCATCAGTTGAAGCCAGAGAAGGTCACACCACCATCCAGGGACAATGACACAGGAGACCCCTGATCCCTTTACTCTCCTTCAGGCGCAACCCGTTAGTTCTGGGGATTTGGGTTTCCATTAGTGCCTGCTTGGTGGCCTTTCTCCTTTACACTGGCATTTCCACGGTTGCTTAACTTCAGTGCATTTCATTAGCACAGAGGTTTCTGTCGATATTAGAAAGTCACTGTAATCATCAGGGGAATTTGCACGGCTGTTAGTCCAGAAGCTTTGCTGCTTGGCAGCATTTTCGGCAGCATTTTTGCAGAAGAAGGTGTCTTTGACATGCACTTTGTTAGCAAGGACTTCATACCCCTGTGTCCCACTCTGAAGGTGCTGCAGCTGCAGCTCCAGCACAACAAAGGCAGCAGTGGAGATGCTAGCCCCAGCCAGGAGCTGCACATGCTCACCAGGGTGCCCATGCCTGTTGGGATGTCCATGTCCCCTTGGATGCCCATAGAAACATAGAAGTGTTTAGGTTGGAAAAGCCCTTTAAGATCATCGAATCCAACCATTAACCCAGCACTGCCAAGACCACCACTAAACCATATTCCTCAGCACCATATCTGCATATCTTTTCAATCCCTCCAAGGATGGCGACTCCACCACTTCCCTGGGCAGCCTGTTCCAGGGTTTGACAACCGCTTCTTCAAAGACAATTTTTCCTAATAGCCAAACTAAACCTCACCTAATGAAACTCGAGACCATTTCTTCTTGTCCTATTGCTTTTTACTTATAGAAGATACCAACCCCACCTCTCTACTACCTCCTGTCAGGGAACTGTAGAGAGCAATAAGCTCTCCCCTGAGCCTCCTTTTCACTCAACTAAACAACCCCAGCTCCTTCAACTTCTCCTCATAAGACTTGTTCTCTAGACCCTTCATCTGCTTCATTGCCCTTCTCTGGACCTTCTCCAGCACCTCAATGACCTTCTTGTAGTGAGGGGCTCAAAACTGAACCCAGTATTCAAGGTGTAGCCTCACCAGTGCCAAGTACAGGGGGACAATCACTTCCCTAGTCCTGCTGGCCACAGTATTTCTGATACAAGCCCATGGTCACAGGGAAACCTTCTGGGATGCCCATGCCACCTCGGATGCCCATATTCATTGGAATGCCTAGGCCCACCAGGACACCTGTACACACAATGGCAATGGTACCCCCATCAGAAGGTGCTATTACCCATCCCCTGTCACAGGGCACACAACATGCTGACAAGTTGTCCTCACTCTGGTGCATCACTGATCCATCTCCCTCCCCCAGCACCTATGTCCTTCTTCCTTCCATCTCCTTCCACCTCCATCTCTTTTTCCTCAGCCCTGCTGTTCCTTTGCTGGTGCTTTGTGAGCTGCAGAGGCAGCCGGAGGGACTCAGGGCAGCGGGGAGCATGGCAGCAGCAGGGCAGTGGAGCTGTGGAAATGGCTGCCCATCCTTTCCCACTTCCCCAGCACTCTTTGGGGCCAGCTAGCCTTTTGCGGACAGTGCAGTTCTGTTTTGCATCACCACTTTGAAAAGCCCTTGGAGAGAGCAGTGATTTATGAGAGGTTTCTTGTATGAGGGGAAATAAACCTCTGACCAGACCCAACTGAAATCCACACTGCTTAATTTTCTGTGGAATCAGGATTTTACCCCTATCTGAGGATTTTGCTTCTTTCCAAGAAAAACAACCAGTGCCTTTCTCACAAACAGCCGCTTTCTCTCCCTTTTCAGAAGCAGGGTTAGTTAGGAAGGGCTCCTCTCCCCACTGGCCCGCATGCCCTGGTCCTCGCTCCTCCGCGCCGGAGCCCTGCGGTTCACAAATCACTGCGTTTCCGACCAGCACCGAAGCAAGAACATCTGCTGGGGAAGTCAACAGTAATTAATTAGCTTTTAACTGGGAGATAGAGAAGCAAGAGAGAGGCATGGACCCCTTTAATGAGAATAAAAGGTGTTTAAGTTTAAAGGAGCATAGAGGCGTCCCAGTTACTTTGTAATATGATAAATGGCTGGGAATTTAAACCAGAAATGGAGGGGCTTGGTGGGAGGGGGGACATGCTCTGGCTGCTCCAGAAAACTCCAGTGGAGCCCGGGAGGGAGGCAGTGCTGGAGAGCTGAAGTTCCTAAAGCAAAGGGGTTCCAGGTGGCAGCAGGACCAGCTGAGCCCCTGCCATGTCCCCACCTGTGTGTGGGTGGTGTGCTGGGAGCTCAGGTTCTGCCTCAACCAGGTGATGCTGGAGTGGGACCAGAGGTGCTAAGAGGCAGTGAGGGCAGAGCTGAGGGAGGAATGCTAGAGGTGGTAACAGTAGTGGCTGTGGTCTCCGTGCATGACAGATCCAGGGCAGCTTGTCTACTTGAGACCAGGTTTGTTGGGACTGTGTGGTACCAGAGGAGCTGGGGTTGGCTCTGTGGAAGCCCCTCACTGGCTTGGGGAACTGAGGAGGATGTGCCTGCAATTGAGCATGGCTGAACTGAAGAAGAAACTCTGACCTGCTAGATGCAGAGACCTTGAGACCCTGTTAAAAATAGAACAGGAAGAAATGTAGGGGAAGGTAATGAAAGGAAGGGAGGAGAAAGAGGTGATGCTGGGGGCAATGGGATTTGGGGGTAGAGGTGAAAAAAGGCATGGGTGTGGGGGTGTGTGAAAGGCAGAGCTGCATCCAGGCTTTGCTCTGCTCACCCTGCATGGGCTGTAAGACAACAGTGGGAAAATGGTGCTGAGGCAGCCCTGGAGAAAAGGGGGAGGGCTGCTTATGTGAGGAAAAAAAAAATTACCAAAGGCAGCTGGAGGTGTATAATTACAATTATGATACGCTAAGTGTTAGTGCAATATACCCTCTGCAAATGGATGGCACTGAAGCTGTGAGGAAAAGGCTGGTGTAGGAAGAAACTCAGTTAATTAGTTAATCAGATCTCTTTAGGAAATGTTTCCTCAACTCGTTATTTCCCCCCCCCCTCTATTTCTGTAACTATCATATCGTTTGTTGCTCATCCTTAAAGTGAAATCTCCCTTGAGCCTGTCACAGGAGGCTGCTCTCTGCAGAGCAAAAGGACGAAAACCATAAAGCTCTGCTGTGCATAGGAGAGCTCACCTGGAAGATTTTTAATTTATTTGAAAAGCTTGATTTTTAATTTTTTTTTTCTCCTGATATATGTGCAAAACTGAACATTGGAAATCTGCTTAAAACATTGCCCTGTCCCACTTTGTTTGCTGGGGTCTGTCCCACTGTGCCTTCTGATCTGCCCCTGAATATGTAGGGTGTCTGAGAAGGGGTGAGAGCTCCTGGTGCCCTCCAGACCCACACCCTGGTGCTGCTGGTACTCAGGGCTACCATAGCCCTGCCAGGGAAGGAGAGGGAGAGCATTACCCCGCTTTGCACAGGGGAAATTATATAATTGGAGCTGTTTGGATTTAGAAATTAAAATAATTTGGGTTTGCTCGGAAAGGTTCACACAACGTCAGCTTCCATCAGGTGGATGAGAAGCAGATATGCCTTGGGAGTGAGTGGTCTGACAGCTCTCCCAAATAACACCCGCCCGGTTGGGGCTCCCTGATTTTATTTGTCTAGCCCTGTTTGGGGGTTGGTGGGAGGAGGTTTCCTTCCACACTGGACAAATCTGTGTGCCCTTTCCCAGAGAAGAGATGTCATCTCCTTTGGATGCCTGGTCAGCCCTAGCTGTGCCACAGGTGATAGCTGGTGCCCCAGCCTGAGAAGTAAGGGAACAACTTTCTCCTGGTCCCTGGAACAACCCTTTTTGCCCCAAAACCCCCAGGCAAGACAGAAAACAGTCTTCTCCTTGTACTGCGAAGTACCCAAGCAAGCCCTGACACACTGATAGTGATTTTAAGGGACTCTGATGCCTTTCAGAGTGCTAAGAGTGCAGGAAAGATGCATTAAGAAATCCCATCTAAACTGCTGCCTCCAGCCACCTGCTGTCCCAGGGCTGTCTCCTACCACCTACACTGAGGACACCACCTCCCCTAAGGTCCCTGCATCCTTCCAGGCTCATTGCTTGTCTGGTTCCACCTGTGCTTCAAACCATCCCAGTTCCTGTTGAGTTATTTTTGTTTGCAGCATGACCTAATTAAGCATCACCTGCAAATGTAATTTTTCTATTTACCTTCTGGATTGTTAATGTTCATCCCAAACAAGACCAGGCCTTGCACTGGTTCCTGAGCTGGCCACTGTGACATGCAGGCTCCCTATCTGGCCATGCTTCACAGCCAATTAATTCCCCCAAGACAGATCTCTGAGACATGGGGTGAAATGTTGTGTGTCCTGACAGGTTTTATCCACCAGTCCCTGCCTGCAGAGAGGGAGTGATGCCCTGTAAAATACTAGTCAGCTTTGACTGCCATGGTTTGTCCTTAATAAATTCTTCCTTTGCATTGCTCGTGGCTTTGCTCTCCTCTGGGAGCAAGCAAATGCCTTTTCCTTAATCCCCAATTTTTGTGGTGTTCTTTGCCTTGCGGATGAAACAAATTTCCTGGCTACTAATTGTCAGTCTCCTTTCCAGTCTGTTTTTTTCTTTTTTTTTTTCTTTTTTTTTCTTTCTTTTTTTTTTTTAATTTTGCTTTGTGTTTATTTCCTTTGCTGACACATGCACACACAGAGCCCTCCACTGATTTGTTGCACCAGCTCAGAATTTGGCTGACTGCAATTTTATTTTTGTTGATGGTGGTGGGTTTTGAAGTGGTAGAGGCTGGCTAAGTTTGTTAGTGAATTCCCTTAATAATTCAAAATGCATGTTGTTCACCCTGGCTGCTTTGTGTATGTTGGGTTTGTCAAGCATTCCCTTACGTGCTTTTTATCAGTAAGTATTTACAAGGTCTTCATTACTTCCTAATTGACCGTGCCTCTTCTCTTTAGTTATTGCCTTAAAGAGCAATTTAAAAAAGCAATTCAGCAACAGCCATTTTAAAGCTCTTCATTCCTTCCAGCCCCTTTCTCATTTACTATTATCCTTCTGTCTCACTAGCACTTCTTTTCCCTGATGTCTTTAGAAGCCTTTCCGATTCACTGCAACATTTTATCAGCTCTACCTTATTCTACCCATCGGCTGCCATCCTTGTGGCTTCTCCTGCCTCACGTACCTGATTTTGGTGCTTTCCCCATCCTTAGTGATTGTGTTTATTCTGGGGTTTCTCAGCACCAGCCCACCCAAGAATGCGGTATTTGGCAGTGGGATTTCTTCCTCCATGAGTGGGCATTAGGGGCTGGAGAGTGATACTGCTTCTGCTGACTCCCCGTGTTGGCCCAAGGTAAATGTTCTCTCTAGCCCCAGCAGTGGCCACTCCTTCCTAGACGTCCCTCATTCCCTTCATCTTCCCATGCTGCTTCCATTGCCCATCTCTAATTTCCCTCTCCTCCTGATGCAACATATTTTTACAGGCTAGGGGACTGGAACTAAACAAGTATTCCTTTGATTTATTCATATATTCATAGGCTTTAAGGCCAGGAGAACCTATTAGCTCACTTAGCCCGACCTCCTGCGTATTACAGGCCATTAAACTTCATCTGGTTATCCCCATACTGAGGTTTGTAATTTGTTTGGCTGAAGTGTATCTTTTTGGAAAGGCCACCAGTCTTGATGTGAAGACAGGTTTATATCATAGTATTTTCTATCCCACCCTTTATATATACTATAATGTTTTATTTGGGTTTTGAATGCTGCTGCATGCAGACATCTGGGGGAATATCTGCAATGATGTTCAGGCATTTTCCTTTTCACCTCAGCTGCATTCAAACCATTTATTGTGCATAAAGAGCCCAAGACATCTTCATGCTGGGTGCTTGTTAAGCAGGACTATCTTCTGCACCAGGACCCAGCTGGGTTGGCATCCATCTCATGCCCTGCATCATGTTTGCTGGCCTCCATTAAGCCACCCCAAAGGGTTTTGCAACTTCTCATCACTTTACCACTGACTTACCCAGCCCTGGTAGAGAGGGAGACAAGGCTGGTTCTGGTGGAGATACCTGGGCACTCCATGGTTTAATGTTTTCTTTCTCTTTCCTCTTTGAAAGTGGGAAAATGGGTTGGTTGGGGGTTTTTCCCCCCTCTTTTCTCCTCTCCCCTGTGTTTTGTCTTCTGTGGCTTATGTTCCTTGACATGTCGGCTGGTTTTGATCTTTCTTCTCTTTCTACATTACAAAATTGTCAGCTGTGCAACCTAGAAACAGGGCTGACTGAATGATGTGTTTGCAAATATTTGCTAGAAGTTTATCTCTCTAGTTAGTGAATCATGCCTGCCTCAAACCTGAATTCAGTGCCACTGGCCAGCTGGGGAAACGAGGTTTCATTCTGGGGCTTGGCATGAGTCACATCATCATGCCTGCCTTTCTAAGACAAAAAAATATACGTCCCTTTCTCTTTTATAATTGGGGTTTAAGAAGCAGAGTCCCAGACTCACAGGGCTCTGTGTATCCCACCTCTGAAGCCTGTAGATGCATATTCATGTGGGCACCATCCTTCTGCAGGTCATCAATGGCCTGGCTCTCCTCATCCCTCTGTGGCACTGGCCACTTATGGCAAGTGTCAGCAGAGCCGCTGTCTTAAAATGGTGCTTAGGAGCTCAGCACAAGGCCAGGCATCTTCCTTGCTCCTACTGTTGTTGTTTGAAGGACAAGCCACTTCAGTATTTTCTCCTTTGTGTTTTCCTTCTGTATCTCAGCTCATGGATCCCTTTGCTGTCAGCTTGGCCATTACAAGGTCAGTGTGTGCTCCGAAACAAGCCCCATGCTTACAGGCAGCTCCCATCTACCTCCTCCCTCCCTGTGGAAGCATCCTGTTGCAGAGCTGCTTCTGAATTTAGGCTGCAGCCCTTGCCCCAGCTCTCCTTTTCCACTCCCCTCATCCCCAGAGATAGTGTCATTTCTTGCCCTCTCTCATAGGCAGTTCATCTCCTCTTGCAGCACACCACCATACTCGGCCTCTGCCTTGTGCTTGGTACATAGTTCCAGGTGTTTCTGCCAAAGCACCTCCATGTCTGTCCTCATTTAATTTAAACACTGACAAATTCTTCTGGCCACGATGTTCATCCATCTCATAAGCTGTCCAATTCATGCAGCCACCTCACAGCTCTCCCTGGCTGTGTATTTAATGCATCCCTGGGTTGGCTGAGCATCAGAGTTGGCTGGTTTTATTTATTTTTCTTGCAGCTGGTCCTGGTTTTCCAAGCAGGCATCCACCTGCGCCCTGCTGTCTGTGCCATCCTGGTGGCTTAAGCCTCTCCAGTTAGGTCACCAATTCCCAATTGAAAATAACATTTTTACACCTTTCTTGGGACATAAATGAGGACATGTTGTAGGCAACACCCAGCAGCATCTTGGTAGAGCTGTTGCTCATCCTTGTCCCTATCTTTGGGAAACTATCATTATGCAAACCCCCCAGAACAAGGTCACATAGTTCCCTTCTCCTCTGCTCTGTTACATCTGCCCACCTGGAGCCTTGCCATCCAAAGTCATCCTCCCTGGTATGCCTGGAGAGCAGTCATCCATTCAGTCTCTCTGCCTGTCCCCTGGGAATGGGAAGCAGCTGGAGCTGCGTTGCCCACCCGCTGCTCCAAACCAGCTCTGCCCCTCTCCGCATCGGCCCTGCTTGGCTCTGGGGGCAATGCTCACATCTCAGTCAACACTTCATACTTCAAGTGCTCACCCTTCACTTGTTGGAGCCTGTTAATTTTGGCAATTAACTCTTGCTCTGATGCAATTTTCATGCACACTCTCCTGCTCCCAAATCCTTCTAAGACCCCCTCAGAGCGTGTTCCTGTGCTGCTGCAGCTGCCTGCTTGGCTCTGCACCATCCCTCCCCAGCAGAGCCCAAGCACTGCAGGGAAGCCAGCCATTTATTTAGGTGTTAGGGGCACTTAGACGCCTGCTCCCTGACATAGCTTTCTGACAAATCAGACAAGAGCACTGTGTTGCCCTTCTACCTTTGCCCCCTCATCCTGCTGGGATAATGGGAGAGCCGAATGTTTCCTTTGTCTGCAAAGCCCGAAGGCCTGATAAAGATTCTGGGTGAGCTATCAGTGGAATGAGGAGCAGGGAGAAATCTGAGCTGCATAATTAGGTACTTTGGGGACTGTATCAAAATGCAGCTGACTATAGATTTCTGTACAGTACGTGCTCTTCTGCATTGACTTCACTGCTCCTTCTTCCACTAATGCACCGGGAGGTGGTGGGAAGTCTCTTGCCCAGGCCTCTGGAGATTGAGCTCAGTGTGATCCTGTGCAAGAGCTGAGCAAGAAGTTGGAGGTGAAGGGCTGGTTGGATGCAGCTCAGAGCCTGGAGTGAGGAAACTTCAGCTGCCTGCTTCCTGGCACACTCTGGGCTGTATGACTTTAGATGCTCTCTAAATAACCAGGGTTCATGTAGGTGCTACCTGGTGCCACTGTCAATGTCTGTTCCTGTCAGGAACAGCTCACAGGACCTAGCTAATGGCTTAGGTTAAAAATAGGTAATTGTTTAAACTGGTCAAAAATTGCAGTGTGTTTTCCTTCCCAAATCAAGACAAAGTTGAAATATCAAAAATGTTCATAGAATGGGAATAAAAAAAAAAAATAAGAAATGTCAGACTTTGCCGACGATATTTTTGATGGAAATACTTTGACATTTGCAAACTCAAATGTTTAGTTTGTCAAACCAGATGAAAATGTCATGCTGAGCCAAACTGAAACGTTAATCTGTCTGCTCCTGTGAGGCTGTGGTCTCCTGGGGCACCCCTCCTTCCCCAGGGGTCCCAGGAGCTGCCCCATGGAGCTGGGGTACGTCTTTCTGTATTTAAAGGTCCAATGTGGCTGGGCAGGCAATCATGGCCAAAATCCCCGTGGAGGAAAACTGTTCATGGGAATGGGAAGGGAAAGGCAGATTTGGTATTAAGATGCTAATCTGAGAGACAAGAAACCACGTTCCCTTGCCTGCTTCACTACAGATTTCACCATGGATTTGGGCAAGCCAGCCCTGCTGTGTCGTGGTTTCCCCTCTGTAAACAGCAGTAATAACTCTTCCTGGCTTCAGCTGGAGGTTTCAGGCTTAGATCCGTTAATGTTTGTGAAGTGCTCAGATGTCAGAGTAATGGGGGTCCTGTAAGCAGTGGAGAGAGCTGCGCTGGCCGTTTGGAGATGGCTTTACATGATACGCAGTGAAGGGCTGCGTGAAACCCAGCAGCAGTAAATCCTCACTGTGGGAATAGCATTTGAAGTGCAAAAGTGAAACGTGAAGTGAAAGCATACAGCGTGTCAGGGACTTTGGAGCATGACTGGACTTGGGGCTCAGTGCTGGGCATCTCTGGACTGGGTTTGTCTGGGAGAGGGGAGTTCAGCTGCCCTGGCTTTCAGCAGACTGGCCATCAGGGTGCTGGGGTGCCCTAGCAGTGGGGTCACAGTAAACCTAGTGAGAGAGGGATTTGCCCATCCCATCTGCCACTATTTGAGTATTTTATTTTTATCCTTTTTTTTTTTTTTTTTTTTTAACCCTCTCTTATGCTGGTTGCTGGAAGAGTTGGAGGAGAAAAGGCAAGAAGAGTTGTTTGAATTAAGAAACTTCTTGGAGAAGCAGTTCACAAAAGTAATTTTTACTGTCTTTTGTGTCTGGCAAAAATTGCCTGTATTTTTTATCTGCCATCACGTTAACGTGCTGGACCAAAGCCTGTAGGTGAGACATGATTCACTGTGTGGACAAACCTTTCATCTTCTATTGCTTTGGGGACCAAAACTACAGGGCCAACCAGCAAAGCTGTCACCCCTCTCCTGCCCATAAACAGAGGTACCTCAAGCACCAATTTCCATTAATGACACCGTTCTACTGTTGAGTTTTCTTGACTATAATTACCAAAACCTTTGAACTGCTTAATCTTCACATTGTCTTTTGGGCTGGTTACCCCCAGAGCCATACTTGCCTTGTGCCGGGACAGCGAGGGCTGTGGCAGAGGCCATGGAGCAAAGGCAGCCTGAGATGCTCTGTCCCCAATTCAGGGTGGGTTGTCTCATGGTGGTTATTAATGCCTCAGCTTTGCTTACCCAAGTGCTTAGATGGTTCAATACATTTTCAGACCTGTCTTTACACTATTGTTGGGAAAGATTCATTAAGACTTTGGCTGGAAATTATAGTGACAGATAGAGCTGGGTAATTTATGGCTTTTCTTGAGGGTTGTGCAATTATTCAGTAAGTGTCTTTCCTTCCTCTGCCTCCCACCAGCCACTTGTTGGAAATAAATACTGAATTTATTTGCAGAAAAGTAGCCATTGACAAAGCTGTGAATGGCTGGGAGGAACCCAGCAGGGCTCTCTGCTGATTTTACTCTGTGGGGATGAGTGCTCCCTTCCCCATGCCCACTCCTTGTGCATACATTGCCTCTTCAGCATCATTTCCACCATGTCTTCCCTGTCTGCTCCTCATGACACCCCTGCTCACCCCAGGCTGCCTAGCCATGTTTGGTTTGGCTTTACAGATGTCCTCCCCAGCCTGTGATCGATAACTCCCCAAAGCCAGCACTGGGGCTGGGTGGCTTTCAAAGCAAAGCCCTGACTGAAGCCTGGTATCTCTGAAGTGTCAAAGCTGTGCAAAAGAAGCCTCTGTCAGGGCACCCCATGGGACTCTGCTGGCATCTATCCCAGCCCCTGGGGGGAGCCCCTGCCTGGCCATGCACTCCCAGCGACCACCCCTCAACATCTGCATCTGTTTCAAAGGCACCGTAGATGTTTATCGCTTTCAAGCGTCCACTGATGGGACCTGTTAATGCTGATGAAGTCCAGCCCTGTCTCCTCTGTGCTGGTTTTGGCAGCACTGGCAGGGAGCAGGATGAAGCAGGGAGCTGGAGCCATCCCCAGCTGAGCAAAACATGTAGCTCACCCTGTCACAGGAGAAAGGTGGTATCAGGGTCAGGCACTGCCCAGACCTCACTAGACTGGTTGATCCTGTTGGACCTGGGCTCCACATGGGACTTCCCACCTGCCTGGGTGCTTCATGGTGGCCATCCTTTGGGATGACTGATCCCGGGGGAGGGCACCAGGGGGCTTCACCTTACCTTGCTGTCGGCAGGCTATTCAGCTGGATAAATGCCTGGCAGGTCTCACCAGGATCTTCCTCTGGGTGATGGGGAGGGTCCTTCTGAGAGCAATCCCAGCCCCAAAAATCAGGCTTCAGCTCAGCAGTTCCTGCCAGAGGAGATGCTCCATATCACCTGATGGTATTTCTCTATCTGTACTGGTTCCAGCAATGGGCAGGGTCCCCCCAGTGCCTGTGCAGCTCCTGGGCTCCTGCCAGAGGAAAGCAGGGCTTAAAATTGTCATTATCCAAAGTGAAGCAGCTAGGGCTGAGCACAACATCCATGATGAGGGGGCGCTATCAATGGAGGCATTGGCATCAGAGCATTTGCCCTGTTATCTCTCCTGCTCCTTTGCATTTTAACATTTTGTTTGAATTAGCAGGGCCTGTTCCTTACAGTGTGCATGACTACGCATTTGTCTACTTTGGATTTCATCCGCCATTGACTGGACCATCCATCAAGCTCTCTTCGGGCCTTTTGAAGTTCCCCGTAGTCTTCTCTTGTTCTGAACGCTCTGTGCAATTTGGGTCCTCTGACAGATTTTTCCTATGACATTTTTCATTCTCCCTTTCTAGATCATTAAGGCATTTCTTTAACCACCAGTATTAACGTGAAAACTTGGGGAGCCTCTGCATGAGTACTGTAGCGCTCTGGAAGGTAGCTCTCATTAATATAAGCTGCTTGCCTCTTTGTTTCCAACCATTAGAGTTACTTTTTCCATTTGCTTTGCAAGCTTTTAATTCACTTAATAGCCTCTCGTAAGGGACCTTGTCAAAGCGCTTTGAAACCCCAAACACATTATGTCAAGTAGTTCTCCTTACTTCACCCTCCTGATGATGGGAGAAAACATCCTAGCAGATTACAGGCATGAACTCCCTTTCAGGAAGCTGGGACAGCTCGCCCCTCTCTTACTTAGTTAATTTACAGGTTTTAAAATCCAACTTCTTACGAGCACCTTCATCTCTAACCACCAATTCATTTCTCGAAACCTTAAAAAGAGACGTGTCTCTGCGCCTGTCAGAGAGCAGACTATTTCCCTTGCTGGCTCTTTTGTTAGCAGTCAGGTCACTTGGCAAGTGAGAGCCATCAGAGCCTTTGGGTGTTTCCCTTTCAACTTCAGAAGCTTTGTGCTGGATGGACTTGTACAATCTCTGCTCTTTCGGCATTGCTCTTTGTAGAAATACTTCATTGTTATCACCTGAAAATAATAGGCATCTCTCTGTTGTCCCTGCTAGGCACCAGCTGGTCTAAAGAAACTGTGCTCCGCTCTTCTGCAATGCCTTTGCTTGCCCTGGCTCTTCCCATTGTGCCCCCATGATGCCAGCAAGGCAATGCCGGCAAGTTGAGTCACGCACCAGTGCTGAGGGAGGAGGATGAGGCTAATAAGGTCCCGGCTGAAGCTGGGCTGTCTCTGCATTAAAGGTATGGGATAGAAACCTGTTTCACCCGCTACCGCGTGATTCATGCCGCTTCACTCCCATGAATCATCCTGGCTGTTGTGTAAGGTTTACATCGCTCGCGTGGCAGAGCTGTATTTTCTGCAGCTTCTCTAAAGTTCTGCACAATTTATATGCGCTGCTCCTGCCTTAAAACATTTATGCTCTTTATTCAAGGCTCTAGGATTTAGACTCTCTTTACCTGGGACCCTAGAACTGTACCACTGATGGGATGATCCTGGAGCCAACAGGCTGTTTGCTGTTGTCAGAAACAATCCTGCCCCACGGTGATTTCTGACCACAAGGAAGGGAAACTCTCTGTTTTCTCTCCAAAGCCAGTATCTATGAATCTTTAAACAGGAGGAATTATTTCCCCAAATAGCATGCATTGTTGAAGGTGTTTAAGAATATGTGACAGTTCATCGGACAAGGAAGCGAGAGAGTTTGGGGGCAGTGGAGGGAATGCTGAGTGCTTTTGCCAGGAGTAGCTCCTCTGATGGGAGCTCCTGCAGCAGCCCTGGGCAGCTGCCAGGTAGAAAAAACAGCCAGACTTACTAATGGGGTAAACCCCCAGCTCCTGCTGGGGTACCCCATGCTCTGGCAGCTGGGGGAATTCCCCAGCACAGCCACCCACCCACCCTGCCCAGGGCCTGAGGTTTTGTGTTTTTTAAACAGAGTGTGGCGACTTCTCCTAAGCTTCTCCAGACGAACCTTTTGTGCCAAATTACCTGTCTAGCTGGGCTCTTATCTCGGTGTTTATCATTGCCGCCTCTCGCTGTCAGCACTGTTTATAGGCAGGGGAACCGAAACCTTATGCTAAGAAATTTCCTCCTCCTCTTTCCTTTCAAATCTGCATCTGTTCCAGACTCCCTTTCATTAGAGACCACATTAAAGCCAAAATAATCCCAAGCTATCAGGCACAGAAACCTTCACAAGGTAACCTCTCTGCCAGTAAATAAGTCACACCCTAGCCAGGGCTCTGCCCTGGCATCTAGGGAGGTCTTGTCCAGCCTCTGTCAACTGCTTCTCTACTCCTGGGTACTTGCAAGGCCTCCAGCACCCACCAGGATGTTTGCAGAGCCACGGGGAAAGTTCAGAGTAATGTTAGACACCAAGGATGTCTTCCCTCACCTGCACCCAGTTGGTGCAGCAGTGGTGCACAGCAAGTGCCCTGGAGGGAGGTTTGAGTGGGGGATGCACTCAGTGTCTTTTTTTTTTACCTGTTGTAAAAGTATTTGTAGAGTTTCAGCAGGCTGTAAAGAGTGATTTTTGGGGAGGGAGGAGTGGGGCTGATACCGATTAGGCAGGAAATGGCTCAGTGTGGATGGCATCCATATGGGAGAGCTGATAGATTTGGCGTCTCGAAGGCATCACTTGATGGATCCACTGATAACCTGGCAGCAGAACAGACCTGGTCTCTCTGATTGCCTGCCAGTGGCTGAGCTGCAACCTGTTTGGCTGGCCTTCTTTAGTACCTTTCTGCCATGGGAACTTGCTGCCCTGCCCTGGGGACCGGTGGCCCTGCGGTGCCCCCAGGAGCCCTGAGGGGCTTGGCTGGTTGGTCCCCACAGTGCCATCTGCCAGGGATGCTGCTCTGGCTCCTTCCCTTTGAAGGATCAATGTGAAATCTGGACAGAGTTTAGGGAGGCAGGAGGGCAGTGTGCAGAGCAGCCTGCATCCTTGGGATGAAAAAGCTTTGTTTTGCAGCTCTGGAAAGAATCAGTGGGTTTCCACACTGGGCTCCTGTCTTGCATTGGAGACAGATGGAGAGTGTGAAATGTGGCAAAGGCAGCAGGCTGCTCCTGCTGTGCCTGGGGCTGGCTTGCTCATGGGCATAGGTCCTGTTTCACATCTTTCTCCATGTGGTTTAATGTCATGACCCACCTTTTGTGCACCTCCATGATGTCCAAAGCCTGCATGGAGGTGGGGGAAAGCTAATGGTCCAGATGTGCCATGGATGGTCCTCAGGGTGGCCAGGAGCCCAGCGATGGCTTCCTATGCCAAGGAGAGTTTTAGATCCTGCTCCATGGTGCCTCTCCCTCTCTGGGAGCTGGTAGCAAAACCAAGGGAACTTCATGGAAAAATCAAAATGTTACAGGATGCTTGCTGGATCAAAACAGAAAAAAACAATCACGTAGTAGAGGGCAGTGGTCCCTTGCAGAGATGAATTGGAGGAGACCTGGAAGGCAGCAACCACCCTGTTTGCTGGCTGCTTCTTAATGATTCTGAGGGTTTATAGCCTCCTTCACCATCCCCTGTCTATGCTGATAAAATGCAAAGCATGAGACTGAGCCCTGGTATGGATTGGCAGGAAAGTTTTGCATGGGCAGGATCTAACCCCTCCCCCATGGTTCACTGGGTAATACTTCATCAAAAAGGCCCTGTCAGCCCAAGCTCTGCTTCTATCCATGCTCCCAAACACATCCAGGGTAGTGGAGGGTCCTGGCACCCACCTCCTCAGGTTCTCCATCCCATCTCTCCAACCCTCACTGCCTTTGCATAGCAGCACCCAGCACCTGTGGCTTCCATGGGGAAGTGTGAGTTTCCTCTGCCCAAGCTAGTGACAGGTGTGCGCTCAGAGAAAAACCCCGCTCTTGGGGCAGGAGGTGAGCTATGTAATGATTGCTCTAAAGATGCCTGGAGTTACAGCAAATTTGATGGCTACAATACAGTCCCTGAAAGACCCAGTAGCCCTCCTGCTCACTGGCTGTGTTAGTTATGGGGAGAGCTGTTTGCTCATGCACCTGGGTCACAGCCTCCTTGGCTGCAAGGTCTGGATTGTAATTTCCCTGTGGTTATTTCTAAGATAACTTATTTCAGGTTTTTATGATGCTTACAAATTGGACAACATCTTAAAACATAATTCAAGCCTTAACTGGCTTTAAATGTTTGTGATTTTACTGGGATGTGTAAAATATTTTTAAGTGTTGGTGAATTCTGGGGACTGGAGCCATGTGGGCAGATGGGGAGGGACGGAGGTTCCAGCCTGACAAGGCTTTTGGAGACACAGGTTCGGAACCAGCAATGGGAGTTGTTTACAACTGTGAGGAATTATGTAGTTCAAGCAGGTTGTAGCACGTGCAACCAAGTGTGTATGGGTAGCGAGTCTTCATCTCCTCTTCTCCTTAAAATTGGTTTAATTTGTGCAAATGACATGTGGAGCCAAACACTTGGCCCCAGTAGGTAAGAGGTGCTGTGCTGGGGAGAAGGCTCCCAGGTGCTGGAAATAAAAGGAAGCAGATGAACCAAAGTGAAGGTGTGTTCCTCAGGAGCATGGATCAAGGGGGCAAGAATTGGCCATGTGAACTATCTTGTGCCTTTGCATGATCCTCCACCAAATCCTCCCTGCTGGGGAAAGTGTCTGCCCTGGGGACACAGCCAGCCATGGGACAGCCACCACTGCCCCGCCTTCTGCAGTGTTTGCTCAGCCACCAGTGAAGCAGCAGGTGTGGGTGGGAGGCAAACCCCACCCCAAGGATTTGGGGGTTTGGGATGTCTGTGCAGGAGTGGAATGGGGCTGCAGCAGCCCTGCATTTTGCCTGGGGAGGGCACAGCATCTGGCAGAGCCATGGTGGTTCCTGTCATTCATGCAAAGCAGTGGCCATGCAGGGGACCAGCTTGCTGCCACATGCATTAAAAGGCAACCAAGCAAGGAGATCACCCCAGAGGCAGCTTGCAGAGGTGGTAGGGAGGTTTCTGTTATGTCCTCCCTTTGTTAATTAGCTGACAGGAGGCACCACTCTGGCTGGGATTGGATTTGAAAATACTGACAGAACCAGGGTTGCTCACACAGCATGCAGTACTGGGGCAGAGGCACACAGGCAGATCACATTGGTGAGACCAAGCAGGGATTTGGTCCTCATTCTTCACAAGCAGAAGGGACAATCCAGCTGGCTACCATGGGGGAGAAGCTAAGGAAAATGTCTGTGCAGAGAAGAGATGGAGGGAGAGCCGGATCACAAACCAAATACAATCCTGTAGTGAGGAGCCAGAGCCAAGGAGTGAGTGCAGTGCTGGGACTGGTGCTGTTTCTGAGCAGGGAGGCAGGAGAGCCATCCTAAGCAAAGTGGATGTTCCAGAAGGTGACATCTTGGTAAGCAGAGCTCAAGGAGATAGGAGCTGCGCAGGCACCAGCCTACCAGCCCCAGAACAGGCTGAGATCTCTGTGGGTGTTTGTGTTTGTAGAAAGAACACTGTTGTCTTGCTCTGCCCTTTTGTGAGGGTGCGGGGATTTCACTGAAATGCAATCCTGGGAAAGGCCTGGGATTTTGGCTGTTGTTTCAGGCACATAAGGAAGATGTTATTGTCAAGTGCTCCCCTCCATCCCCAGGGTGCAGTGCTATGGAGGTGGCCAGAGGCTGTGGGGAGGCAGAGGGAGCCGGGCACCCCTAGGCGAAGCAAAGTGATAGCAGAGAAGCTGTGGGACCTACTTGACATGTGATCTACCATCACAATGTTCTCATGGCCAGGCTGGCCTGGCCTGCCAGCTTCTCTCTGTTGCTGGGCTCAAATGACAGCAGCCACCAGTCTCCTCATCGAAGCCTGCATGAGTTTTCCTGCTTGCCTCTCTTCCAAAAAAAGCAACTTTCAGCCCACAGGAGAAAGCTGAGCATAATGGCAGAGACGCTGTGATGATGCATCATCTCACCAACACCTACCTGCGTCTGCAGGAGGAGGGACCTGCCTGGGCAAGCATCCTGGCCAGGCAGCCCCAGACCCTGTTATAGGGGTGGAGTGGGGTGAAGGGATGGCCCCAGTGCCTGCTTTACTGGCACTGGGAGTTTCCATAACCCCATCAGTGGAGCAGGAGAGTGTGTGACTAAGGTCCCTCCGGAGCAGATAGCTCCAGGAGATGCTGCTGATCGCTGGGAGACACCCTGAGAAAACTTTGCATGAAGCTCCTCAGGGAGAGGCAGAGCTGGGTGGTCCCTTTCTCCATATGCAGCCAATACCTACGAAGTGGGCAGAGCTCCTGCAAGGCTGCCCCTTGAGGACAGTGAGGGATTGGGGACCTGTGAGGCTGTCACTGGGCTCTCTGGGCCCTGTCCACATGCTGCCAGCTGGCACCAGGTGACGAGACCACAACGGCTGTGCATGAGGTTCTGGATGTTATTTGCTGGAGGTGGCCTGGAGATGTACTGTGCATTTGGCTCTCTCCATCCCTGAACTCCATGAAAGGCAGGTTTGCAGGCAGAGGGGAACATCTTGGGGAGGTAATAAGGTGCTGACAAGAACCACTTGGTCTTTCTGGATGGTGTTTCACAGCTCTCCATGGAGTTGCCCCATCTCTGTGGGAAGCATTGAGGCAGGGAAGCACCCCTCGGGGACATGGGTTGGTCCTGCTCATGGGAATGGGTGCAGGAGACTCTGGCTGTTGGTAGGAATTCAGCCTGGCTCCGACATAAGGAAGTGATTGAAGCTTTCACGATCTGTTTAACCGGTGACATATGTTTCCTGCAGGCACGGCGGCGTGCTGCATGCCGGCGGATGAGATACGGCCGCTCGTCCCTGCCTGGCTCTGCCGGCGCGGGGAAGGGTTGGCCCCATCCCCACGGCCATGTTTGATACGGCTACAGGCCGCCGCTCCCTGTGTGGGAAGGGGAAATTGCTTGGGCGGCAAAGGGAAATAAACATGAGGAGACCAGCCCTGACAAAAAAAAAAAAAAGAGTGTTTCTCTGGTTTGAGGCCCTGCTGCAGGCGAGAGCCGCATGATGCACAGCCAGGCTGGGGATGAAGGAGGGGAATCCAGAGCCACGGTGATGTCTGTGAACTCCCTCTTGCTTATGGGGGGTCCCTCCCTCCAGGTCTCATCTTGCCTTTCATCACCAAGACATCAGAGGGACCTGTGCGGGGGTAGCCGTGTGTTGTGGAATTGCCTAAACCATCGAGCCTGGGCAAGGTGCTCTGCCAAATTCAGCAGCGGCCAAAGCGGGCTGAGTGCCTGGAAATCACAGTGGCTGAGCACGCAGTCACTGGCAACCAAGCTCAGGCCTGCGTGTGTCCCTGCTCCATCCTTACCCACACCCCTCAGCTCTTTCTCCTCCATCCTTCAGCATAAGGGATGTAATCTGTAAGGTAAAAGACCAGCTGGGTGCCCTGGGCCAGGAGCATACCAGGCTTCTGGGCATGGGGCTCAAACCTGCCTATGCTGCCATGCAGGAGTGAGGGGCTGTGGGCCTGGTGGAGTGGCCATGGGGGCAGGAAACACCAGAAAAGGCTCCCAAAGAGGCAAATTTTTCTCAGAATATCCTGTGTCCCTAGGGCGATTAGGACAGAAGAAAACACTGTCTGCTGGCTAGGTGTGCTAGGGATTCTGTGAACCAGGCAGGCTGGGTGGAGGGAGCAGTGGAGATGTTAGGCAGCTGAGAAGCTGTGAGAAGAGAATTTGGACATTATTCAGGATTTGGAATCGGGGAAGGCTGGTGACAGACCCCAGGTCTGAGAGGGTTGTTGCAATCAGCAGCAAGTGACTCAGGGCTTCACACCATCAGGCAGAGGCTGGGGGCAGTGGAAGTCTTTGCCAGTAATTGAAGGCACACAGGGGGCTGAGCTGGGGAAGACGAAGAAGGACAAATCTTGGGACAGACCTGTGGCCAAGTGGGCTGTGGGCTGCCAAGAGGAATGCTGGCCCCACTGGGACATGGAGTCTATGGTGGCCAGCGAGGCTGACCCCTGCCAGAGCCCCTGCACCACCTGGAGCCTGGCTGGGAAGATCCCAAAGACAGGTACATGGTGGAAGATGTAAACTCTGCATGAGAGCACAGGGGAGGAGCAAGGGAGAGAAGGGATGAGGAGGTTTTAAGGATGAGCTGAAAGCCCCTGGAACTCCTCTGTCATTCCGCTGGGCCAGTGTCTCCCCCAGCACCAGCAGCTTGATGGCTGTACCAACTGGAGAGAGGTAGACAGAAGCAGGGCTTCCCATCTGTGTGCTCCCAACTAGGTGTTTAGGCTTTAGAATGAAGCCATCTTCCTTAGCTCTGGGACAGAGAGTCCTGCAGCCTCCCTGCGCTGCAGGCCAGTACCAGCTCCTCAGTTTCCCATTAGCTCCCATATCCTTCAGCTACCAGGTGAGCCAGAGGTCCTGTGCTCCCCTCCAGAGCATTACCCAGGTCTGAGGCAGCATAGTGCTTCCTCACCATGTGCCTTTCCAACAGTGCAGGATGATTTTATGAAAAGACTCATGTCCTTCTGAAGTTTCCTTAGTGAGTGCTTTCATCCCCATGTTGCTCCATGTTTATCTGATGGATTAAAGATGCTTCTTGGAGTAGTTGGGGAAATCTCCTTGCCTGGGTTCAGGAGCCTTCAGCTCGCTCACATTAAGCTCTAGCACAGGATGCTGAGTGGTACCTTGCTTCAGAAAGCTGGGCTGAGCTGATGAGACACCTTGAGCCCACACATGTTTGGTCAGGGTTGGTTTTGTTGGGGATCGGCATTAGCCTCGTGAAGTTTCATGGCTGCAGTTGACAGCAGCTGGCACTCTCTCTGTCACGCTAGCCTCAACTTAGGCTTTCTCCATAGCTTTTAGATGTCCCAGCCCTGTGTTTGTTAGCAGATACCCAAGGTTAGCCTGTGACTTGATGCAGCAGTTTGCTCCAGCAGTGGATTACCTTCACGCGTTACAAATCAGTGCTGAACTTCTCTGTGGTTTTGGCACTGGGCAGGTGCCTGGAGCACGTCGCAGGAAGGGGAGGAAAGGTCTGGGGGAGGCAGTGGAGACAGAGCAGGTGAACTTCACTCTTCCAACTCTGGAGAAAACCTCCTACTCCTGGCCAATGGCCTTTGAAGGGAGAGCCAGCCTTATTTTGCCCTTTCCAAAGCACGGTGGTGCGCTCTGCGGTGCCGTGGCTGTGCTCAGGCATTCTGAGCATTACAGGGATAGGGATGATTTTTCCAAAAAGCTGCTCCCTGGCAGGCACGGAGACAGCCCGTGCTGGCAGCCAGGGATGAGCAGCAGTTGATCATCCTCTGTGTGACTGCTAGAGATACCTAAATAATTCATTAATGGTTTGGGGAAATAAAAATATTGTGTAGTGAGTAATTGCTTGCGAATGACGTTGTGCATTGCTCGAGCAGGTCACGGGCGGCCGCAGGAGTGCGGCATTAGCATTGCAGCATGGTGCAGACTGCTTCCTCTGATTTTTTTTTTTTTTTTTTTTTTATTCCCCCCCCTTTTTTTTTTTCTTTCCCCGTTAACTTTTCTTTTTTTTGCCCCTGAACAGCC
>JANHGN010013199.1:0-38540 GCA_024605025.1 Megaceryle maxima
GGCGGGGCGTGCCCGGGCTCCGCCCAGCCCCCCCCCCCCCCGTTACCATGGCGACGCGGAGTGCCACGCGACTGCCTCCCGTTGGTGTTGCCATGGCGACGCGGAGGGCAGCGCCGCTTCCCCGCCCCGCTTTGGCGTTGCTATGGTGACGTGGGACGCGTTGCTTGGCCGGAGCGCTGCGGCTGGAGTGAGGGGATGGCTCGGGGCTCTTCCCTTCAGCCCAGCGTCTGCAAACGCTGCTGAATCGCCACCGGGATGCCAGTAAATCCTCCGAGTGCTTTGCGATACGAGTAGCTGGTGGGAAACCCTGCGGTAGGCTTGGGGCCTTCCCCTTGGGAGGCCCTTCTGGGAGTGTTTTCACTTCCCTTGGCCGCCAGCTTGTAAATCACAGTTCTTGGAGCCAAGCTGGACAGTCAGCTGAGCTGGGCAGCATGAAGCTGGTGGGAGTTGTGCGCCTTGTTCCCAGCAGAAAAGTCTACAGACAGATCTTTGAGGCTGAGGTAAAAAAAAAAAAAAGACTGGGTAAAAGCCAAACAAGGTAATTGTCATGGTCGTATGGAATGAGTTTGGTCCACTGTGATCATGTTGGTCTGTTGTTAAAGTGGTGACCTCAGACCAGAGGTCAGTTTCAAACTTTGTGCTTTTTGTTTTAGTATAAAATAATTGTGTTTTCTTCAGCTAATTTATCTGTGGGCTTTAACATGTCTTCATTATGTGTTGGGATATGTTGACTGAAGGCAGAACAGTACAGCAGTAAAAGATAAATTAGGGTGCACAGTGAGCCAGATTTGGGCAACTCTGCCGTTGTGTCTCCTTGTAACCATAAGTGAGGCACACAATCCAGTTTGCTTCAGGTTTCTTCTCTGAGGAAAGGGAGACTTTTTTATTTTCTTTTGAAAACAGCTTTGGATGAAAATTGTTATGCATGTGCCCAGTATGTTTTACCTCTCTTTTCTGTCACCCTCTTCCCCCCCCGCCCCCTTTCATCAGTTATTTTGTTATTATTCTTTGTTCAGTATGTTGGAGAGAATTCTAACTGTTTTGATCATGGTTTTTTGAAGGCCCAGTTAGTGTGCTCGCTGGATGAAGCCAGGAACAGGACTAGGTTTCCTCCAAAAAGCGAAAGCCTCGCTTTGGTCAGGGATGCAGAAATTTCCAGTGATGCCAGGCTGCTACCATATTCCCAGCAGCAGTGTGTGCAAGGAGCACCCTACGATGACTCCACAGAAAAGCCCCCATTGCACAGGTAGAGAATAAAAGCATAAAAACCTAATTATATGTTCTTTATCACACAGCTTTTCTTTTAAACTGTAGTTGTATGTCTTTGTTGTTCAAAGCAGAGGAGCTCTGTCTGATAGATATTTTTTGAGCTGTATTTTTAAACTATATTAGTGGCTTACATGATGATGCAGTAATGATTAGGTAATGAGCAAGAAAAGAAATGAGTGTGTTCTTCCTTTTCACCTTAACCGTTCTGCTGAGTGAGGACCCTTCTTCTCACCCTTCTCACTTCCCCCAAGGAGAAACAGAGTGCCCCAGCTGATGGGAAGTGCAGTAAGCAGATAAAGGCGATTTCCACCTTTCTTCCTAGCTCTTAATTAACAGTTCATAGATTTTTATACCTTTTAGAGATAGTCTGTATGTCTTTATAGTTTACACCGAGTAAAACAAGCATTTATTGCTTTTATGCCATCATAGCAGATTTGAGGTTGTGATCAATCCAGGCTAGATGATTAGTTCAATTAGTCTCAGAAGAAGCAACATTAATTCTTTGAATCATATTCTTTGAAGTTAGAACAATGCTTATGCTCAATTAAACATCACATTTTGCCAATTAAATTGAATATTATACCCATTGTATTGTTCCTCTTTTTATATATTTTGTACAAACCAAAGCTTTATTCTCTTTTTCAGACAAGCTACCACATTTCAAGAGGCTGGGAAAAGTGTAGATATAAATGCAGTTGAAGAAGTCAGAAGCCTACCTGATTTTGTTGGTAAATTTTATTTCCCTTAATGTCAGATATTTTAATTTGCATTATTAGAAGCCACCACACCCATAATGGCTTTAGCTGAACAAGGTAAAAAATCAAGCTCAGCAACAACTTGACAATTTTTTGATGATTTGTAGTTCATTTTGAAGATGGAAAGACACTATTCATAGTAAAAAAATAAAGGTTGTAAAATTGGAGCCATCACAGTTTCTGTTTAGACAGTAAATCCCATGATGATGTAAGGAGATCTCAGCCTTGGAAGTTGCACTTTTTTACATCATACCTGAACTCAGTTCATAGCTTCCATGCTTTTATCCATCTGAAAATCACAAAGTAATAAAATAAAAGGAAACTTTAAAATACACTTTACTGGTTTTCACCAACATTTGCCTAGATTTTCTTTCCCCTGGGAAGCCGCCCTGCACTGTACCAGCTGCACACTCTGCAGAGGTCAGAGCGGGGATTTAGTGACGCGTGGTGCACACTTTATATGTTCCACAGCAACAGTTCCAAGCTACATCATCCTCGTTTCTTTCTTGGCAGCTCCTGAGGAAACAAGGCGTAATGTCTCTGAACTCCTGTCAGAAAGCCGGCGAGGCCGTCACGAGGAAGCGCTGACCTCCATGTATCAGGAGCTTGCTGACATTGCCAGGGTACGGCAGGGTTTTGTAATCCAGGTAGTCTAAAGAGCCTCATATTCAGAAGATCACACTGACCTCCTTACCTTTGTAGGAGATAGAACCCTGTGTTGTGGAGCCTGGAAAATTCCTTCTGACAAAACTGATGGAATCGGATAGAAAAACTGAAGAGCTGTTTAAAAATACAGAGTTATATGCTACTCTGGAAGGTGTCCCCTTTAAAGTAAGGGCAGCTCATGCATCATCTCATCTTCAGTTCTTTATATCTGCTCTGTGTTATGTCACTTCTTATGTCTTGCTTTATTTTTAATTTTAAGATAGAAATGTTGGCTTTGGGGGGGGGTGGCTTGACTTTGGTTTGGTTTTGTTTGGTTTTGTGCTTGTATGGGGGTTTTTGTTGTTGTTGCTGTTTGTTCATTTTGGTTTGTTTTTTTTCTTGACATTCACTTTTCAAGGAGATTGAGAGTAAATCCTTCTTGCAGGGTTTGGAAGAGCAGTGGAATATCATCCAGGAGGAATCCTTGACCAGAAAGAAGTGGATTAGAGAAATGGATGAATCCTTAAAAGAGGTTGAAAGTAACCGATCCGATAAAGTGAGCCATGTTCTTAATAGCTGTTAATTAAGCATAAGATTATTAATTCATTGTAATGCTGGATGCAGAGTAAAGAGTAGCTCACTTGTAGAGGAGTCAGAGGTCTGCCAGGGCTTCTGTTGCAAAGGTGATTACTGTTCTTTCACCAATAGATCGTTCTCTCAATTTACTCTCGCATCATCAGGAGAGGAGATTCTTCTGCAGTTACAAGGTGTTTGTTTCTTCCACAATGACCTGTACTAAAGATGCAAGGAATGTATGAGCTGCTTTTATTTTTCTGCAGGGTTATTCAGGTCAAACTGTCCCCAGGTCTTAAATTTTGTGTTTGCTTAAAGCAGCGCCTGGTGGATTCACTACAGATAATGAATACAGATATGAAAGGAAGTTGATTTGATTTTTAAATGCAGACAGGCTGCACCCAGTTATCACAGATATTAAAGAGAAATCCATCAAGTAGTAAAGAAATGGAGCATTTCAGTTAGTATTTTTATGAATGATTTAACAAATCAGTATTTAAGATATTTAAGATAGGTATTTTAAGATTCAGTTTTCAATCTACCAGCCAAATGACTTTATTTTAATGGAAAAAAAATAGCCTTGTTCATATTCTTGCTTAACTTGGAAAACTGATGTGTGATTTATACAGACTTCTATTGTGGTTTTTTTTTTATTTATTCTTTTATCTCACAGATAACAGATGTATTGAAGAAGTACACTGTGAAACTGGAGGAAATTTCCTTCTTCTTGTCAGCTGATGTTTACAGGCTCATAAATGATGAGGCCATGGTAAATCTTTGATACTCAGAGTCTATTTTACCTATGAGAACATAGAAATCTGAATATTCCTAGAATGTCTGTTTGTTTGTTTCCAATTGAAATTCATTATTTTTACCTATCAATCACTGCAGCATAGGAGAGTTTTCTATTTTTCAGGGTATTCTTTATCACTTGTATTCTTCTCTCATTTTACATAGACTAGGCAAATTTCTTTGTTTGCTATATGCTGCTTTTATTCCAGGTTTTTTTTTTTAATGCACAGAGGATTAACAGAGAGCTGTTGGCTAACCAGAGGGCAATTGCCAGGCTTTTCTTTAACCTGATGGAATCGGAGCTGAAGAAGGAATTATCACATCAACTGAAATGGCAAGACACAGTCAAGGACTGGAAGCTCTTCCAAAAGAACTATGTAGTTAATAATTTCAGGTCAGAATTTTTACAATTACAGTTTGGAGTATGAATAATACACAGTGACTTGTGTTCACTTCTGTTTTTCTATAAAAAGTAATATTTTATCATTTTTGCATTATAAAACTAAAAAGCTAAAAAGAGTAGCATTCTTTTTTTTTTCACCCAGTGTGCATAACCATTCTGTATTTGTATTTCAAACATGAAACTTTCCCAAACAGATATTTACTTCAGTGTATTCTTCCATCCAACAGAGAATTTATGGCAAAGGAAGAAATAGAGAATCTCCCAGCTGCGAAAACAGAAATGGAAAATATGATAATAGAACAGATTTCACTTAGTGAAAGGAGGCTGGAGTCCTTGCAGCGCCTTGGGTATGACAAAAGAGAGAACAGGAACAAAGATAGAAGTCTTTCTAGGGTTAATGAGGGATGTGACTACAAAATGCACTTTGCTCCCTTTCAGTGTGTGATTGTTCAACACAGTGATAAAGCAGGGCCTAAACTTCTTTTGTAAAGCTTGTTTTAATGGGGAAAAGCAAAATGCATTCTTGGGTTTCAGTGAACCAGTTACACCAAACAGGGGGTGTTCGAGGGCTAGAAATGCAGGAACACAAAAGTAAATCTTAGTAACATTTGAAACAGAGGCGGACAAGGATGGGTAAATAAGTAAAAATTGGTGATCTTGTCAAGGCATTATTTCTATGGGGGAGTTTAATTTGTGTAATAAATTAAGACAAGTCTTGATAGAAGTCTAACACTGCTATGTTTGAATGTCCATCCTGACAACAAGATGGTTTGGGTGCAATGCATTGTAATATTTACAGTTTGCCCTTTACAGTGTGTCTAGCAAGATGATAGATCACAGTTAGTTCCTTGTCAGGGGCTTAGAAAACAGCAGCCATCTTCACTTATTTTCATTGCTGATGTGGCTGTAAATAAAGCACAGTAGTATGGTTACTTTGATTCATAATTTTATCCTTTCAAAACATAATTCAGTAAGTTCTTATAACATATACTTTTCTAAAATACATATATATTATATCTGACTCTTGTTTCCTATTCCACTAGTGATTTGCTGCCTCCCACCCACACAAAAGCTGAGATAGATGAATGGTACAACTCTTTGGTGGATTTAAACAAAAGTATAGGTGAGTTGGGAAATCATTAAAACAATCTGAAATTCAGGCAAGTTTGTTTTTTTTCCATGCAGTAACGTGTCAGAGAGTTGCTTTGAAAGTACATGTTTGATGTGCCTCTTTTTTTTTTAATTGCCTGTGTTTCCATGTGCCAGCTAAGTCGCTTTGAGCTAGTGCTATGACCAAAATATGAGGTGATGCTATTGCATCACCTCCCTTTTGCCAACACAAGAATTTTTGCATGGTGAGATCTAGCAGGAGCTGACTTAGTTAGAATTAATCTGGAGAAAATCGGTTCATTTTAATGCAGATCAGTTCTCAATTATACAAAAAATATTCCTTTTTACCTCCTGGAGAATGAGAGGGGAAGTGTTTGAGGTGCTTCCTTTCTCCAAGTCCTGTGGTGTGCTTTCCCTGTCTGGCTACCTTCTCTTCCTCCAGAGCACACCCTGTTTTAATATTTGTAGCCTGTACAGCAGCAAAGAAGTTGCCAGTGGTTGCAAATAACCTGCTACTTTTAAGCACAACAATAAAAAGATTTATATTAAACAGTCTTATTTTATTTGTTGTTAGTGTCATACAAGTGTGCCAGCACTGCTGGGATATGTTACCTGTGCTGAGTCCTCTGTCATGTTTCCATTTCCTGATGTACTGCAAAAGATGGAAATGTTTATAATGCTCTGTTCTTCTGTAACCTTCAGATACCCACAATGTGCAGTGTATAAAGAAAATACAAGTCCAGTATGAGATGGCTCAGCAAAAATATTTGGCAGAAGTGCAGACAGGGAAGGTTAGTATCATAGCTTTGCAATTTTTGTTGATTACAGTAGATAGTGACCTGTTACAGTAATATGGGTTTGAGGAGCCAACAAACATGGAGGTAACAAGTGAAATTGCTTTCTAATATCTGTTTTACTTGTTAGAAAACTTACTGTCCATTTTGTTTCATGGTAGCATGTGATATTTATACTCGAAATGTGCAAAAGTGGTAAAAATGTCAGTAATGGAAGGAGTACTGTTCTGTGTCTAGGTAGAGGACTTGGGTCAGAACCCTCAGCCTTTGTGCTGAATCTTTCTTAGCTTGGGCAAGAAATTCCATCTTTCTGCCTCAGTTTCTCACTTTATATCCAAAGAACTGTACCGTTCACTATCAGAATGCGAGATTAAGGGGTTTGAATCTTTCTTTCTCTGCCCATTCATAAGAAAGGAAGAAACACTACATTTAGCCACACTCTCTAAAAACACACAATATTTGTTATATGCGTGTCGATAACTTAGCATTCTTTTAATTTAGAACAACCTGTTGAATCTGAATGCTTGCACAGAAGAAGAGGCTGAAGAAATTGTGAATTCTGAGTTACTGCATTTGACTGAGAAACTAAAAAGTCAGTTTGAAGAACTGGAGCATATGGATGTATGTTTATTACATTTGGTTTTATTACTCTCTGGGACCAGTCTGTTCTTCCTGACCTACTGCCTGAAGTGCCATAGGCTCTTGATGTCACATCAGAAAGGGGTCCATAATGTAGCTGAACAGCTGCCCCACAAATAAATAAAGTTTGGTGTGGCTCAGGGGGAAGAGTTCATAATTGTTTGATGTATATTTATGATAGGCTGTCAGGGATGAATTGGGTATAGCCCATCCTGCCTAGGAGCAGAGGAAGAGATTTAAATGGTCTCCCAAACTTCTTTCAATTCTATCTTTTATGGTTCCATAAATGAAAATAATTGGGCAGTTGTTGCTAAAATTATAGCCGACCAGATACTTTAGGGCATATGCAGAACTTGGTGATTCTGTGCTTTACAGTACCAGAAGAATAAACAGAAGTTTTGATAGCTCAGCTTCTAGAACAAAATTCTGCATTTTTATGCAGTTCACTTGGACTGGTTTTTTCCTCTCCAGGTAGAAGTGTACTTCCAGACAGCCTTTTATCGTGTTGTATGTCCCTTACTCCTTTACTTCACCTTCCATTAAACATTTTAATAGTAACTGTTTCACTTAAATGTATTTCTTTAGAGAGACTTTGAGGAGCTGGCTAAACAGAATGAGCAGAATTGTAGAGACCTGTACAGCTATTTTCAGGAGGTCATGGGTCTCTGGGATGACCATCAGCTCAGACTGTCCCAGCGGGAAGATGAATTTAAGAAGAAATTAGATGAGTGTGCATGGGAACAGGATAGCTTAATACAGGTATAAACATAGAAACAAGGATGTGGTATGATGTAAAGAAATGGCTTTTTAGTGCAGAGAACCTTCTGGAATTCAGAATACCTGGTATAAAATTTTAAATGTAATCTTTGACATTTCTACTGGGATTTCTACAGAATAGTTTCATTCTGTCGAGTGGTTTTTTGCTAACAGCTTGACTGACACCTAATATACAGACCTATCTTATTCTTGATACGGCAACGGTGCTAAAGATATTTTCTGTAGTGAGTGCCTGCAAGTTTCTGTTACTCGTAAGGTCTTGTGCAGGTGCAGAGTCTCTTTTGTATGTCAGGTTCTCATATTATGGGTATAACCTGCAACTTGAGGTGGTAACATCAAAGATGTTCTTTATGAAAGATTTTCATAGCATATGAGTTTTGGTAAGGTAGTTTCCCTTCTTGGTGTAGAGTATATGTATATAATTAGTTGAATGCTAAATAGTTCTGAAGCATTTTAAGAATTGCTAAATTATTTTTGCCTGGTTCTTTTTATGTGGCCTTAGAAAATGGAAGCTAAGCTGGATATAATTTTGAATAAAATTAAAACAGCACACTCTGAAGAACTCATGAAGAAATATTTGAAGAATGCCCTTTCTACTTTAGATTCCATTAAAGCTAGGTATGAATTTTGTAGTGCAAACTTACCAAGTAAAGCATGTTTGAATGTTGGTTGTCCTGTTTGTACTTATTTATGCTGTAGTATGAAGCTGTGGAAAAACACTTGTTTGCTACTTCATGTAAGAGTGTAAAATAATTTCCAGATTTGAATAAAATTAAGGCAATTGATAAGCACATTTTAATCTCACTTCTAATATTCCTTATGTAAGCACGTCTTGAATGGTATTCCATTCAAAATGAGAGATCTGAAATACTTTACCATGAATATTTCTGAAGTTTTGTGCATTTATATATTTGTAATGAGCTACTCTCTACTAACAAGCCAGGAAGTGGTTGTATTCAGACTAAACAGCTACAGTATAATGTTTAGCATAAAGGTTTTTTGAGACTAGTTGAAAAGTTAGATTTGGATTTAAAGACAATATAGTCTTATTTCATTTTATTTCCATACATACTCAAGTCACTTAAACAGTGACTTTGATTTTGACAGGTATGAGACACTCAACCAAGCTCTAAAGGATGAACTAATGACTTACCCAGAAGCTATTTTGCAGGAATTGACTTCTTACAGCATATCCATCAGCCAATATTTTGATGTAAAGGAAATCTTCAAACAGGTATAAAGCAAGCAAACTTCTTCTGGTTTAAAATCTTAATGGTGTAACTTCCCACTTTGGGGAAAAGTGACATTAGCTTTAAAATTTAGATTATATAAACTAAGGCATTGTTATGGCCGTAGGACTGAAGTGCCTTGGTAGAAATAGGTAGGGGGGGTGACACACCAAAACCTTTCTCTGTCCCACACTTTTAACTCCATCCTTGTTACAAACTGCATTTTGGCAAATTCACTTCCCTTTTAAACAGAAAAATGCAAAGTAACAAAATTATATTAATCAATTTGAGTGTTATAGCTTCTTTAGAAGATTATATTCATTCAAGACTATCATACCTTATTAAAATAGATATATTTTAAGAAGGAATAGGAATTTCTTATAAGCAAACAATTTAAATTTAATGGGGGTGTTTTTTTTGTTGCTGTTTTTCTTTTAGAACTTGCAAGGAGAGATAGAATTCATATTTCATGATCAAGGTAATCCCTCGAGAGTACAAACAGGTATTTTTGCTTGCTAGTTTTTCAGTCTGTATTTAATTGGATTGTAACCAGTAAAACTCTGTTTTGTACTGGGAAGAACTAGTTAAGACTTCAGAAGCTGAATGTCTGGTGGAGGAGCAAGCTGAGAGCATTGTGCAAGAAAATGAAGGAGAGGAAAAGACAGACAGTTGTCAACAAGAAAAAAAGCCAAGAACAGCTGAGAATGAGGAGAGCCTTGTACAGGAAACTGAAAAAACAGAGGGAAAAGATGAGGAGAGTGTTCCTCAGGGAAGTGAAGAAACTGAGCTTGCAGAACAGGGGGGAAGCATTACAGAAGTAAATGAACAAGAGAATAAATTTGAGGGGGAGGTAAGTCTTGTACAAAATAATGATGAATAGGAAGTCACCTTTTTGCTGAGGTAAATCTAAATCCCTTGAAGTAAGTTAGATTTAGTTTGTCCATCAAGCATGTACAGTCTTTATTGTTTTCATTTATTTCTGGACTATTGGGACTTTAGATCCTTTTTATGGGGAAATGAACCATATAAAACACTTTGCAAGCATTCCTTTTGCACTACTTTTTAACTCTTGTAAAAACCCTCTGCATATAATATAAATATATATATATATTTAATATCTTTCTTCTATCATAGTATTCTTAACCCATGGTGTTTTAAGGTGTGTTTGTATCTAAGTATTAGTTTTTCAGGTCTCTGGTTACATGACTATTGCCATAACAAAAACCTTTTAAAAGATTGATGATTTTATTGAGATTTGCAAGGGTATTCTCTGTATGAATGCTGTCCAAATGGAGAATGAGCAGATTATTCTTAATATCCTTAGGAATCTTACATTAGCTTGTGCACAGTTGATTCTGTGCTTGTACATTTCAAGATAAGAGATGATAATTTCCAGTTCTTCCCTAGGAAGAAGAGCAGAAAGCTCTGAAAATTGCTATTGAGACCTTTTCCACTTCCAGTGGAAACTCATACACAGTGCTTGGAGTTGAAGAGGAAGGAAAGGCTGACATCCCAGAGACTTATTTTACAAAATATGAAAAAAATGAATCACTTCCAATGTACCTGAATTCTGTACTTATCAAAGAAACTGAGTTAGTAGAGCTGAAGAAACGGTTAGTAGGAAACAGATTATGCTCTTTCTTTTTCCCTTTAGGTAATAGATGTATTTCAGCTGTTTGGAAGAAGCATTAGACTAAAGATGCAAAAAGCATCTAATTAATTTGATGTCATTCTTCTTCGTAAATTGATAAAAAATAAGAGGAAAAAATTGTTTATATTGCTTTTTATCTATGGCTCTCAAAGTACAACACAGGCATCTTTCCTCATGCAGAACATTGGTATTTTACAGAAAGCTATTTAGTAAGAAAATACAGTACAGGAAGGCAAGTAATTTGCCCAAATTCCCTGCAGAGCCATGAAGGTGAAATGCCTGGTACTCAGTAGTATGCAGCCAGCTCAAAAACCCTACCAGTATTATGCAAATGGTAATGAAACCACATTTTCCTATAGTCAGAAGTTCAACTTGTGGAATTAATATATTTTATCAATTCCTACTTTTTACTTACTGTTCCTCACTGTAACAATTCTTTTTTTCAATCATAGGATTCGCCGCTCCGTCTTCGAACACTTGGAGAAATGGTTTGCGGAGTCTTTGGCCAAAGCCTGTGACTTTGTAGCTGCTGAGGAAGAGAAGCTGAACTCAGCACTTGAGCTGCGTCTTCACTTGCATCAGCAGAGGCAGGAGAATATAAAGACAAATGTCTACAATGACAGAGCTGGTACTGACTTTTTTTTTATATTCCCCCTCAACATCACATGACTTCATTTAGAGATGATTATAAGTGGACCAAAATGTTTCACCATTAGGTCTCAGGAGTAGAGGACAATAGGAAGCAGTTGACTGTCTACTGATACGTAGTATAAGATATGACTTGTCTATTTTTTCAGAAGATGTTTCTTCTCTACAGCTCATACTGGTTTGTACTCCTTACATGTGGCGAATACCCAGCAGTGCTTTGATCAATGACTTGACTGTAAAAGATACAGAACGTTCAGTTTCTATTGTCAATATTTGTGAATCCTCATTCTCTTTGAAATTATTTAACAAGAGTTTTCAATGTACAAAGAAATAATTTTCAAGTGTTGCAGAAGAAGAATTAGCAAGCACTGGGAGATGTGAAATGGCAGAGCTTGGCTTCTGAACCCAGGAGAGATTTAGCTCTATGGAATAACACTGTGCAGCTACAGACTGACCACTAACCAGAACTGTTTGTATAGGAGAATTGCCAGGTTTTTCTGGTGGAAAATAATTAGTTAAGGCAGGTTTTTGGTCTTTAACGTATAAGCTAAAAATTTTTCAATGCCATCTTTTCCTGCAAAGGGAACAGGTGCCTTTTCTGTCAGTTTTCTGGAGGTCGATCATCTGGCTCTTGATTTATCCAGCTATCACTCCAGAAGGGAGACCAAAATGATTAATTTTTTTTCCTACAAAAACAGGGAGAAATGTATTTTCCATTAAAAAAACCAAAACAAAAAAACAAAAACAAACAAAAAACCCAACAACAACCTAAAATATTCTACTTTTATTACAAGACTGAGAACAGATATTACGGAGATCTCAGCAGTGAGCAAACATAAAGGAAAAAAACAGAGTATGTCTGTGATTTCAGTGGATTAGGAGCTGCCAGGGATACAAGTCAAACACAGGAGAAAGGGAAAAACAGAATCAGATGTATATTATTTGTATCTTTTAGGCTTTCTGAGATCTGGCTCAGTTTATTTTACCATTGCTTCTTGTAATAGGCTGGCTGGCAGTTGTAACAGTCCAGAGGAAGCAGGAAATAATGACCATCTTGTAAAATTTCTTTTCTTACCAGAGGAACTGTTGCTTCACAAAGAGTGTGTAGAGTCCCACTGTGCAGGGGTGGTGGATGCTCTGACAAAGGAGAAAAAGGAGTTCATCGCATTTTGGGATCAGCAAAATAAAGTCATGAAAGATTTACGTATCCAAATCCATGAGATTGTGTCTGTCTTCCTCACTGCTCCTGTGTCTGAGAAGTAAGTGTGCCACAGATGTTCTCAGCTGTGCATTTCCATAGTTAAATGCTGTCTGAGGTTTGCATTCTCAGTCTGTTCTGGATGTCATCGCTCTTCAATGAAGGCAGCTTCATGAAACTTAGAGGAAAAAAAAAAAAATTTTTTTTTGCTTTCTTCTTCTCTTCCTGAAGAGATCAAAATTGGTACTGAATGGATGACAGTTTTCCTCTATTTTCAAAGTGCTGGCAGACTTAAAGTAGAGAAGATGTTTCATCCATTTAGATCTCACCCAGTTTACTGAACCTGCACAGTAAGAGCGATTCACTGACTGGTTTGGGAGAATATTCTTTGATAGCATCAGCTGCTTGCTGCTTTCTTCTGATATTCCTCAAAACAAGCACAGCTCAGTGAGCTGCTTTCAAAATACTAAACACTCCTGATTTCTCAGATTTTATGCATCTCTTTACAAGCAGCAGTCTCTGAATGTGTGCTCCTCTTTCTAAATGTTTTCCCTGCCTTTTTTTATTTGCTGTTAGGTTAGTCTCTTACGGCAACAGTGTGCCCACAGAGTTCCGAAAACATCTGGAAAGGATCCAGGATTCCATAAGGAGTTACCGGAAGGATTTGGAGGACAATTTAGGAAAAATAAGGGATTCAAACATGGAATTTCCCAAAACTTGCAGGTACAGAGATTTCACTGGAGTGTTCTTTAGAAATAGTTACCTATTTCTGGGAATCGGCATTTGTTGTGTAAGCAGAATGGTAAAATTAAAGTTTATTTTGTTATTCATCTACTTTGCTATTTAAAAAAAATAAAGTAACCCATAATTGTTACAGTGCTGTCATCATGCTTGCATTGATATCTATGTCTTGGGCTCAAATAGGCTAAATATCTATGCTTAGCTAAAATAGCCTTTGGTAAAATGAAGACTTCTAGCCAATTTCTTTTACTTTGCTGGTTGCTTTCAGGTTATTTTTGGAGGGAGGTAACTTTTCTCCTGGGGAGGTAAAGTCTTTCAGCAAGCGTCTTCAGAGAGAAAATAAACGTATTGACTCTTTTGAAAGATTAATCAAAGCAAAGATGGAGAAAATAGAATCGAGCTTCTTGGAGCAGGTGTGCAGAGTTTTGTTCTTTTAAATTCTATAATATACTGGCATATCTGATGTGATTTATAACCAGCCTCCTCCCCCATTAGTACTGTGAGACTGTTGTGCATAGCAATTACATGATAGAAAAAAGAAGTAGAAATGCTGAGTTCTAGTATGTAATTTTTAAAAAGTGAAAGTTAATTAGTTCTGTCTCTCTTTTTTTTTTCTTTTTTTTTTTTTTGACATTCTTAAAGGTCAATGAACTTCTCAACCAGTCTGAAAAAAAAATCCATTACATCTTTAATAGTCGAGCCTTTATGGAGGAGATCCACCAGTTTTTGAGAAATCTACAAGTGCAAATCAGATCAGAGGTACAAACAGCACCATTGGGACTTTGTTTCAATGAATTAGAATAATTCTTTTATTCTATTGAAAAGATTTTTGGCTGAATTCAGGGTGGACAAACATTAAGTGGCTTTTTTATTCATTCAAACCCTGTTTTCTATCATTATCAGCTTAAAACTGGTTTTAGCACTGCTGCAGCTGTGCTGGAACACTATGGCCTGGCAGCACGTTGAGTATGTACGTGTGAACAGAGCAGCATTTTTGTGTGGTGCAAGCAGAGTTCATGAAGTGTTGCTTTTCTTGAATGCTTGCTTTCAGCTTCTCCTTCAACTACCAGTGATTGGGTGTTTGTACCAGAAAGTTTAGTGGTTTCAAAGTGGAAAATTCTGAAAATTCCTTGTGATTTCACTTCACCAATTCCTGTTTCTGCTTTAGGTAGCAAAATCCAATATGCAGGCAGTTACATTAAACTCTTATCTGGAGAAGCTCCCTCGGAAGACAAATGCTTGTGCTCGTCCTACTGCAGATAAAGAAGGAAATTCTAATCAGCAGGAAGTGGTATTTAATTTGACTTGGTATTACTTTGACTCACTGTGCATGCTTGTATAATGTATAAACCAATATTTCTGAGGCAGACTAGTGTTTATACACACTTGTGGGGGTGGGCAGAAAGAATATTTTACCCCAGAATTTTTACTCAGGAAGGTCCTGTGCCTGTTTTCCTGCTTGCCAAACAAAGACCTCAGCCTCTGTACATCTCATTCCTTCCATGTACCTGTGAAGTGGTGACAAGAAGAGAGTAAAATGATGTCGTGTGCAACAGTTGGCATATTTGAAAAGTCTCAGTTAGGTAGTTTAGTAAATTCTCTCTGTATTATTGCACCTTTCAGACTTGGACTTCTGAAGAGTTGTACAAGTTTACCAAAATGGTGTTGACAGAACTGAAAAAAAGGAGCCAGTATCTTGACTGCTTGCTTGAAAAAGTCACGCAACCGCGTGGTAATGTAAGATCCCATTTAAGTTCTCTACCTTTTATTTAATATTGAGGGAATTTTTGAATGTATATGTATTTAAAGTGAATTTTCAACTGAAGGTAGATGCTGCATTATGCCAGGATGTCCAAGACAGTGCAACGTGAGGTTAGCTTTAAGAGGCCAAGTAAATCAGTTACCACTGAGCTTACTAAAAGTTAAAGACATGCAGCATAACAATCAGTTGCTCAGTTCTTCAACTCAAGGTGTAGCACTATTCATAGATACTTATTTCCTGGGTTTGTTTAAAAATTTTTTTTCTTTTTTAAATCAAATGTGTCCTGAAATATATTTTATCAAGCGGGTTTTTTTGGTTGGCTGTTTTTTTTTTGTTTGGTTTTTTTTTTTCCTTGTCTGGAAAGTCTGCCTTTATTTTGTGATCTACAGTGGATCATTGTTTTAAGGGTATATATGAAATACTGCTTATCATAATTTTGAGTATCTACCCTTAACTACTTCTGAGTGTCTCAGATTTGTGTAACTGTAACAACATTACTATTAGAATTTTAAACCACTTTCTTTCAGCCTGTGAAGCAAAATCGTGTATGTTTGGAAGACCTGCTTAAGTAATCAGTAACTGCATGTATTGCTTTCCCTAATTGCCTGCTACAGTCAACAGAGTTTAATTTTCCTTCCTGTTTCAGGAGAAATTTACCTCTTTTACAACAAAAGCTCCATTACAAGGTCCAATTCCTGTTGCCACTCGAAAAGAGAGTCTCATACCTGAGAAGAAAGTGTTGATAATGGGGATAGATCCTGTCAAACATCCTGTGATATATCCAAGCAAAATGGGAAAGTCTGCACTTCAAGATTTATCAATAAGTATTATCCAAAATATACTGGAGTAAGTACTTGTTTGCCTAATGGTATTTTTCTGTTGTTGTCTTTATTTTCTTTGCAACCACAAGAAACTTCACTACAGTATTTTTGTAATGTATACTCCAGAATCATGTCAAGGTTTTCCTGATACCATATTTCATTGTTTACCTTTGTATATACAGAGCAGTTGAATATATCACTCATAGGTAGTACTACCACATGCTTTCTGATCAGTCTGGCTTTAAAAATCAGTTTAGCTGAGGCTGCTTTCTTAAAAGCACAATTTCTAATAGCCAAATATACCCCACTGTAAGTTATAAGTGACATCCAGTTAATACCTAAGATTTATCATAATACTATTAACATTTTGTTTTCTGTAGTATTTTAGTTAAAAGATGATTACATGCTCCAGAGTTGAATGAATATATAAAGGGTGAAATGAACAGTGTGACAAGTGTGTGATTTCCAAATATTTTAATGCACAGCTTGGCCTGTAGAAATTCTGAAATTCCAGTTAAACAGTTACTTCCATGAATGTACTTATTTACACTGTTGGTTGTGAAAGTAATCCTATCTGTTAAATATTACCTCAGAAATGTAACCACACTTAGCACACAGTAGGGATAGAGAACTTGTATTATAAGGAGAATTATGTAATACACAACAACAGGGGATTCAACATCCACTTGGCTCTATTTTTTTTGTTCCAGATTTCAACCATCCAGAAAATATCCAAACCTACATCAGAGGAGAACTGATCATTCACAGACAGTAGGAGCAGGTGCACCAGCATTTCTTTGATATATCACAATAATCTAACTGGTAGTTCCTAGAGCATCACAGAGCATGTCAAGTGTGCTCCAGACCAGTGCCTGATGTGCCAGCTCTGAGAGTTGTGCATCCCACCTTTTTTTCTTGGGTATCTTTACTTTGCAATAAGGTGGTGTTTTTGGGCTCTTAACCAATGAAAGCTGCAGAATGAGGCTATAATTTTATAAAGAGCACACATATTTGTGATAGCAAAAGAGAAAAGGAGTGGAGAAAAGAATTAGAAGTCATGAAAGTATGTTAGGGGATCAGGGATCCTTCTTGGTGCACTCAAAGATGAGTGCAGGAGTAACCCCCAGCTGCTCCCTGCCCACCATTCCCATTTCTCCATCTCTCTCCCCCAGAGCTCAGATCCTTCTGCCAGTTCCAAAGATACCCACTCTCTCTCCCACATTCCTCACAGCCAAACCTATGAATGTAGCCCATTCATTCTCCTTATTCCCTGCCTTTAATGTTGGTTTAAATCTCCTCCCACCTGCCACGTTATTTTCTGTGAGGTTCCCATTACTCAAGCCCCAGTGCACAACAGGTATTGCTGTTGCCACTGCTGGGTTACTTCAATTCTGCCTGCCAGAAATGATTATTCCTACAATTGTCCCTTTAATGTTGTAAGGAAACATTGTGGAAATGAGAACACAAACTGTATAACCGTGTAAAAAGGACTTCAGTTGGCATTTATACAATGCTATTCATCCTTCCTTCTTAAAAATAAAGTAATTGTTCCCACAGGGAAGAAATCATCTCACTTAAATGAATCCAAAGTAGGTCCTCAGAACTCTGCTACTTGTGGCCCTGCACCTCAAGTCACCAAGAAACCATCTGTGAAGAAAAAGGTGCCAAAAGGAAGGTAAGACCCCTGGAAGGAGGAATTCCACTTTTAATATTCTTATGTAGAAATTTATCTAAACTTTCTCCACTGCCTGTTCGTTGAGTAATCCTTAATGCTTATTTGTATTAGACTGCTTCCCATCTGTGCTTATCATCTGAGATCTCTTCCCTGTTTATGTTCTCATGACAGCTCTCCTTTTTTTTATTTTCTGTCTGTTCAGCTTTCATCTGGATAAACATTCTTTTTCTCCTTCATCTGTTGCTGCTTTGTATTTTGAAGTTGTTGAAATATAGACTAACCCCATGCTGGTATCAATACAGATTAATTTTCAGGTCTGGTGTCTAAATAGGGTCTTCAGCTTAGTCTGTAGGTAGATGAAATAAGGTATTGTAACAGTGAAAGCAACAGAAAAGCTCTGAAGAGCCATTGAGGAGAGAATCCTGAGAATGTTCTTTCCATCAAAAATCATTTCCATGTGATGCTAGTTCTAGAGTTTATTTTTTTCAATTTTTTTTCATCAGTTTCATATCATCATATGACTGATTAGCTCAAATAATCAGCCAGAGAAGGAAAATACTTGTCAATAGTTCCAAATTAATGTTTTTCCTCCCTAGGAAAGACACATACACCAAACCAGATCTCACTAGCAAGAAATACCAGATATTTGGAGAGAAGCCTCCTGAATCTGAGTAAGTCACGTGTATTTACAGAAATAGGGAGGGCTTTTTTTCAGATTAACTTCTATTTATTATAATTGTGAACTATAGAGTTCACCATTGAATTCTGAGATATTTAACTTGTATATTTACGAGTCGGTGTTTACAGAAGAGTTTTACATTGCAGTATAATTAATAGCAACTATGAAAGTCATCCACTTGGTTGTGTATGCTCTGAAAAATGTACTAAAATAAACCTGAACAAAGTATTTGGAAAATTAGTAAATATTGCCAATGTGATCACATTTAGTGTCATTGTTTTGGGTTTTGTTGTTTTATTGATTTATTTGTTTTGTTTTCAGTACTTTTAAGGGGGCTGTTTTGAATATCCTCTGGACAGGTAACAACAGCTTGCTCAGCCTTGCTGAGGTAAGAAAACCCAGTGCTCTTCAGTTGCTTTTGCTTTTATAGGGCTGCTCCTGTGTCAGTTAAATACTTTGATTCTTTACAATGTTTGGATGGCCATCCAAAAATTTTCTTTCAGCAGTGCATCAAATTTGTAGATAGCATTTCACAGAGTGTATTTTGAATCCCAGGCTTCTTTTAGAAATATTAACTAAGCATTTCAGAATTGGAGGAAGAAAACTGGTCTCAAATAAGAAAGTGCTTGACAGCCTCTTACGTATCCCAGCTACTGTTACATGCCTAGATATGACTTCTTTGAATGTGTTATCAACAACTTCTCTGTTTTATCTTTACCTTCTGAAGGAATTCTATGAAAACCAGAAGCCTCAAATGACAATGCCTGAAGATGTGCCAGAGACATTTGAATGTTTTGCACAAATGCTCAGAAAGAATCTATTGTCATACCAAAGTCAGACAGAGGATTATTACAATTCCAGTCTTAAAGGTAAATTCACTCAGCAAAGACTTTTAATTTCTTGTGTGTGTAGTTTTTGTTTTGGTTTTTTTTTTCATTTATGTAAACTGGAAACTGCAGTGATTGAGAATTATTTAGCTTTCTTAATCCATCACACTCAGTGGAAAAACTCCAGATTATTTTACTGGAAATTAGGCCAATATTCTTTTTATATCTATTATCAGCTACAAAAAGCAAGGCAGAAGGGCATATGATGAAGTTGAAAGACCTGTACAAGGTCACGTCTTTTAGCAAGTGTATATTTCTCAAAGCATTGGACCTAGAAAAAAGAATGGCAGGGACAGAATCTCCATGAGAGAAAATTCCATGTTGCTTGACCCTTGCAGTGTGCATTCAACTCATCTGAGTGGGTTTTTCATAGCAGTGAGTACTTCTGTGTCACATAAGCACCCTGTCTTTTCCAAAAAGAATTTCAGGATCAGTTGAAGCTGTTGCAGAAGGATCTCCCTTATGTCACCCAGTTGGCAATTGACTGTCTCTTAAAAGAACACGAGCAGAAGCTCAGCGATTCCACTGACGAAATTCGGCACTTCTTCAATAAACAGATGGAAGACTGGGAGAACACGAAGGTAGGTACCATGGACATACTGGAACACTTCCAGTGTAAGCCATGCTGAATGCATCAGAATTGTAAAATTTCATTAATCTCACCGTTTGCTTAATCACTCTCTGCTGAAGGAGCCACAGCTCGGTCTTGTGTTTGCAGTGACTCTGTGCAATTATACTGGAGGCTTTGTGTTTCTGGTAACTCAGACCCTTCTCTCACTGCTACCAGCATTGGGCTGCCTCTTTGTCATCTTGTACTGCTCTGCCTCTCACCTTACACTTGGATCATAAAGCCTTTAAGGGTTGAAACGTGGTATGTTTATACAGCTCATGCTGCATGATTGCACTTGTTTGTAGGTACTCTGATGTATGGATAATGAGATCACTATTTACTGTCCTTCAAAAAAGAGGTATATTTTGGTAATACCAGAATGGATAACAGAATCATAATGGAGATCATGCAGAAATGTTACAGAGGAGTATCCTGAGATTATTTTTTTGTCCCTCTGAGTATTAAGTTAAATTCAGAGGAAAAAAAAAAAACAAAACAAATATAAATATATATATAAAAGTACGGTGTTTGCCACTTGATAGGAGAGGTTATTATTTGCTGAAAATTAACCCCATGGTGTTTACTACTTCCTTATGACTCAATTTCACATTCTTTACTGAAGACTTTCCTTTCTTACATATTTGCTTATAGGCTGTGCACAAGAAACAGTTAAATCCCTCTCTGGGGCACCCAGGCAACTCAGTTGAACTGGATGCTTTGTGCCAAGAGGAAATAAAAAGGCAAAAAGAAGAAGATACTGGGATTCATCTCTACACACAGAAGCTGCAGGTAGTTGTAAAGCCATTGCTTAATGTGAATTTAGATGCTGCAGTTGGAGAGTACATCTTGGATGCATTTTTCCTCCCCATTGAAAGTAAACTGGTAAATGTTTTCAGTTTTAGGCGATCCTGTTCACGTGGGTTTTGTTAAGTTCTGTATTGCCAGCATTAGGTAACCAGACACATAAATGCATATGCACATGTACACGTGTGTAGAGTTTTTGTGGAACTTAGTTTGGTATCATTCATAAACATACTGAGGAAGAGGTGACTTCTCTTACAGGTAGAATTATTGGATATAATTCTAAATTTGGAGTAATAGTGACATCCTTTGGTTAGTTGTTTTACTTGCAGACAGCAGATGCCTGGAAGGGTTTCTTCTGTGTGCATTTCGTTAGTGCAACTAATTCATGTTTTTTCTACATAAGATTAAGAGCTGGAATAATTAGAATTTTAGGGGAGAGCTTCAGTAATCAAAACACTTCTCCTGCCCCATGCTCTAGGGTGACTGAAGGTCAGTTCCCCCACGTGAAAGATATCTGTTTACTTCTCACAGACCACTTACTCCAAATTCTAATTCTTTTGATTCTGAACTAATATCCCCTCCTCATAGCTCTGCATACACACGGAGAAACACATCCTTTTTTCTTCTGCTCTGGGCAGAAGGATGCATTTACAGATAGGCATCTATACCTGATAAAACCAGCTAAATCTAATGTGCAGCTGCCTGGCAACAATCCCCAGAACTCTGTAGCTTTTTGTACTCTACCCTAGCGTTGAGAATACTGCACAGAGGCGATTTTAGACCCTTTTATGTGCAACTCGGAGCCTTACGTCTGTTGTTTGCAGCTGTTGCAAAACGTCAAGGTTGGATACTTGTATAGTTCTTTTGGAGATAAACTAAAAGGGGAGGTGATCAAATTAGCAAAGGAATTCCTTTCACTTGTCTCCAATGTCCCAACAGGATTGCGTTGCTAGGTGTGCTCAGAACTTCTTTTCTGAACTAGCTGCCTTCACCGAAAAGCTGCTTCTGAAATTAGATGAAGCTATCACTGTTGATGAGCTACAAGTACCAAGTAAGTAAAGAGATTGCCTCTACTTTCATCTCAAGGACTGTAGCAGATTTTCCCTTAGAAGAGACTTTTATATGCTCTGGTATTTTAAATGAAGATATTTGCATGATCAAGCATGCAAAGCAATTTCTTGAAAGTGAGGAACATCCAGCTGCTTATAGTTACTTCACAAGTGTGGTATTACTGCCATTGTTTTGTTGCTGCTGAGTTTATCTTCTGTTATCTCCCAGAAACTGAAATACCAAGAGAGAAAACATCCACTTTACTCCGTCGTAAACAAGCTGGGCTTCCTCTAGAAGACAGCGAAGTGAAAGAGTCGGTTGAGCAGGGCAGCAGGTAACACTTGAAAATACTGAACTGTTCTCATTGAAACTGCTGAATGCCTCATTCATCACTGGTGATTGTCATTTAACTACTTACGGGGCAGTTTGGGTGGGTAATGACCTTGAAGAATGGCAACAGATGCAGATAAATAAAAGGGAATTGCCTATTGTATTGTAAAGCAATACAATTTTAATTTGTCTATTAAGTCTATGCTGCTTTGCTAGCTACCATTTATTAATGCATCACTTTCAAATCTGTGACTATTCTGTGTATTTTCACTCAGAAGAAATGAATTCTATGTACTACCCAGATATCATGAAGTTTAAAAAAAACCTATTATTGCACTAAATAAGGTCGTTTGTGGAGATTAAAAAACCCCATTTAATCTTTTTCACTTTAGGTAACATGAGTTAGTATGATCTGCTCTCTTTTCTAACTTTCTCCTCTTTTTTTAATTGGTTGGTTTTGGTGTTTTGATTTTTTTTTTGTGGGTTTTATTGTTTTTTGTTTGTTTGTTTGTTTGTTTTTTTTTAAAGGACTTGGCCAGGAATCCGCATACCTACTTTTAGAAACACTACAGGCCGTGTTGGCTACAGAGAAACTGCAACTGTTAAAACAGCCAAGACCACACTAAGCCACGTAGTAGCTGTAGAAGCAAGAGATGCTGCATATAAGGTTGGTCTGTGGGAAAGGACTGTGAGAGAGGCTGCTACTGTCATGGATTTGGTTTTTGAAGGAGCAAATTATAGTTAGTTATACATTTTTAATACACACAGCGTTTTCAGATCTTAAAGCCGTGTTCACAGCGTGTAGAAATCCTCTCTGGCATCCGTTTCTTTCTGATGTTGTCAAAAGCAAAGAGAGTTGGTTTCTCAGGGAGCTTTCTCATTCAGATACATTACAATGGGGAATTGTTGCAGCAGGGAAGCGCGGATGGTATCAGCCAAGGGACGCTTCATGCCTTTCAGCAGCATCACAATTCAAAGAGTAGCTGCAGCCACGATTCCATTTCAGGGGAGCTTGCTTTTGCTCACCTTGCCTGCCAAAGCCTACAGCTCTGGCCTTCAATCACAAAAGCTGATTTTTCCATAAAAGGTGAAGGGCTGTAAGGTACTTACCTCCCATCTTCCATCCTGAACCATCACAGATCATTGCTTTCACCATGAAAATGATCTCTCTCTCTTCACTAAACCTTCTAGAAGAGTGATCGTATTCTAGACAACTCCAAGAGACTGACAATAGCTTGTGAAACAGTAGTGTACAGCAATTAGGAGAATATTATTTCATTAAATAAATGGGAAATAAATGCTCAGTGTTTCTGCATCTCTCCTGGAAGTAATCACGCTCCCAATAAGCTGAGTTAATTTCTGATTTTTTAAATAGCATTATTTTAATAATACAGGGAAATGTAAAATACTCTGTCAACAATGGGAAATGCCATCAAAGCCATCAATTTGCATGAGTGTTTTGTGTATCTAGTTCTGGTACCTCAGCAGCTGGTTACAGCACAGTTTTGAAGAGAACAGTTTGTCAGCAGCCTGTGACACAGTAGATTCATGTCACAGAAATATTTTCCTGAATAGATGTTGCATTGAAAATATTTTATATTTTGGAGCATGGACCTTTTAATATAGGTGCCTTGAGTTTTTCCTGGTTGGTTGCAAGTTTCTGTTTAGGTGAAATACCTTTTTAGCAGCTTTGTAATAGTTCAGTTCATACTCATGACCCAGGAAGTTCAGGCAGAGGGCATTCTGTGTTTGAGATGGGTGCTTTCCTCTCACTCCTCTAGAGAAAGCAGCTCTTTAATCTTAGGACCTAATGGAAGTGAGATGAAGGTCTTCTGGTTTTATTTTAACTATTTCCTTCTGTTTTAACTAACTACTGCTGATAATTTGTTTTCAGAAGTCTTTAAAAGGAGCACACAAGGAAGGCAGTGAATAATAACTCATTGTTCACATAGTTGTGTTGTCACAGGCAGAAAATCAGTGGCCTCCATGCAGTCTTGTGACAGTGGATCAGGGCCTGGATTTAGGCAAAGTGAAATTAGATTTCATCACTACCAATTTCATCCTTTATTTTTGTTTTTCAGAAATACAAATGTAAACTGGAGCAGCACTTTGTCCAGATCAAGAAAGAAAGCGCAGCTCATCTGATGACAATGCAGCGTTGGGAAGACTGGTGGAAATCTTCCATCCGGAAGATTAAGCGACTCTATAGTTTAAATTAGTCCAATATTGCTGATCTTTCTGATCATTTGTGGTGAAAACCAACAAGTTTGTACTGAAGTCAGTGATGTTATAGATTTAGTCCAAAAGAATTTTCTATTTATTTTTAATTCTGTTGTGCTGAACAAGTGCCATGGCCAACAGAGCTATTTTTTGTCTCTTGAAATAAATTTGACGAATGTGCTGTAAATGAAACGTTGACTCTGTGCAGTTCTTCCTACTTGGATCTCAGCCAGGCTAACGTTAACTCGTAGTGCTGGCTGCAGTAGGAGAATCTGAAAAGCCCAACCAGTGGATTCTTACTGAAGTTCATGTTCAAGACTTGGGCGTTATTGACTCTGTCTGGTCAGGGCACAGTCCGAGGTTATAACAGAGGCAGCCTGTCTAATAATGCAGTTCAGCAAGGAAATTTTGGGTTTTTGGCATAGATGAAGCCCTTCCCACAGATATCCTCTCGTTCTTCACACGCTGAACAGCACTCTGCTCCCAGCTTGCTACTTCACTTTTAGAAAACTAAAGGGTCTACAAGTGATGCATTTATCTGCAATCCAGAATGCTTTCCAAGGGAGGACTTGAAGATAAAGTACTGCTTTGTTCTGGGAGGTCAAGTGAGTTCATTTAGGAGTAATACAGCTACTTTCAACTGTATCACCTTTAAAAAACACTCTGAACTAATTTGAGGAACCTGAGTAACTTAAAACTGCTTCAGCTGGTTATTGTTTGTTAGGAAATTCTGTTATTAACTGCAACCACATCTACTGTGTTTGCATTGGCTTTCATTGTAAACCCCTAGAGCTGTCAATCAGTTGAGGACAAATATACTAAATGTCAATGAGATGGTTTTAGATGCACAGGGATGTTCCAAACTTATCTGGCTCCAGAGTGTTCTTGCAGATTTGTAACAAAGAAACCAAAGCAAAGAGGGAAGCATCAGCTGTGCTCCTAATGATGCAATATTTCAAAATATGTGTATTACTTTTCCTGAGGGATTAGATGTTTACTCTGTGAGGACACATGGAAGTACACAATGTCTATTACACCAGCTGAAACTGTACTAAATAACCAGACCACCCATGTTGGTGGGGTTTTTTATTATTTATTCTGTGTTAATTTTGCTCTTCAATTTGAGGATAAGTTTTTTCTATCCATTATCCTCTGTCCTTCCCCATCCCCCAAGTTCTACGCTCTGTATGCTGTAGTGATAAGCACATGAGGATGGTCAGGTGCAGGAAGCGATAATCCCCAGGAGACTGCAAAGTGGCACTGTCTGCAAAGTGGCACTGTCTGATGCTGTCACTTGTGCTTTGGGGGAAAAATTTGAGCAGTTGTTTACAGAATTGGAAAGCAGGGATCAAGCTGGAAGGGGTTGCAAGCACCGTGGAAAACAGAATTCCCTCAAGGCTTGAAGTTAGGACAGCTCATTTAAACTATATATATATAGTTTACTTTAAAAGGTTGGACTAGATGATCCTTGAAGCCCCTTCCAACCTGGTATTCTATGATTCTATGCAGTATAATTCCATAAAGTACAAGATTTTAGATGTCATAAAACTGGCTAGCAGAGGTTCTGTAGAAAACATCTGTGGATTATGTTTAGCCACAGGCTGAACGTCATCACCAGTGCTGTATTCTTGCAAAGCAGGTGAGTATCATATAGCAATGTATGAACAGTCACAGCATTTCAGTTTTGTGGGGTGATCCTGCTTTATTCAGTACGGGTGAGGGTTCAGCAGGAGTAGTTGATGAGGATGGTCTGATTACGGAGAGTTCAAATGGAGTTAACCAAAAGAATTCCAGGTCTTGGAGTTAACAATCTATAAAGAAAGTATGAGGGATTTTTGATGATTGAGCTCATAGAATAGAAGGAGGAAGGAAACATGCTCTCAGGTATGTAAAGGGAGTCTCCAAGTGCATAATCACCGTCATAAAGATATGGACCTGAAGTGAGATCCTGGTTGGAAATTAGGAAGCCTCCTGAGAAGGGCAGTAAAGCACTGGCAAGGTTCCCAACCCACCTTGTGTTGAGACATCTCTCAAAGAATGATTGAACAGCAACTGTCTGAACCCCTCTCTGCCCACCTGCCCATTTGGCATGTGCTGGATGCATCAAGCACCAGGTCAGGCAGGAGACACTGAAAAGTTCTGGCCTCAATGTAGCAGCTCTCACTACAGAATTAGCCTGGGAATTAGATAAAACTGTTCAAAGCATAGAATAACAGCCAGAGGGGAAATGCTGGTTGCAATTCCTTCTACATTTGTTGAGCTGTGGCACTTTTAGGCAAGAATCCAGAACTGCTCAGCATGAATCCATGAAGGCTTTAAATGGTGGAAGGCTGAGACAGAGTTTTTTATTAAAGTGGGATTTTGTGATGCTTCTTGGTGAAAGCTGGTTAGATTGGTTGACAGGAGAGCGAGGAATAAGCACCGTACATGATTTCTGTATGGTGTAATAAGGCAAAAGAAATAATTTTTTTGCCACATGTCTTTTTAGAATCAAAGAAATAAAAGTAGGAAAATCACCACTGACTTTTCAGCTCCATTGGCACTGTTGTGTGCCTTGCCCAGGGTCAGAACAGAAGAGCCCTCGGTGCTACTTCAGCCTCCCCCAAAGACGAACCCTGTAACGGTTCCTCCCCCTCACATCAATTCTACTGACTTTCTATATATAGGAGTCTGACAAACAACCAACCTTTCTTCCCCCCCCCCCCCGGCTCCAGTCGCATGCTGGGAAATGCTTTCCTCTGACTCGAGACAAGCTGTGCAGCAGCAGCAGCAGCCTGGAAAGCTTTCTTTGCAGAAGAGCACTTGACGTGGAGGCAGAGGATGCCACGGAAGCAGAAGTGAGTGTGCACACGCACGAGACTTCTCCGCAGCACCCTAGTTCTGTGTTCACTGAAGGTAATAATTGGTGTAGCCTGGAGCAATTAATGCGCTTGTCACAAGCCCCGTTGGAGGTCACATGCAAAGTCTTTGTGGGTTTGTGACAGATCCTGTGGTTCACGCCGTAGGAACTTTTACTTCCCTGTGAACAGAAAAGGGATTAATTTGAGCTTTTAAGGTAAGGCAGCTGAGCCAGGGGAAGTTGACTTTTATGGCTGTTGAAAAAGGAGCAATTTCTTTTGACTTGGAGAGAAACATCATTACCCAGTATGAATTATTATTCTTGTCTAGTGCTTCTTTGCTTGTATCGCCCCCCTGTTTACCTTTGTCCTACGTGCCCTTCGGAGGGAGCTGTCTCTGGCCGTTCCCCTTCTGTGAAGGATGGAGTTTATCAGCTCCTGAAGTGCTAACTGTATCAGCTCTACATACCACCCAGTGTGATTGGTTTGGGTGAGTTTATTAAATTGCAAAGAGCGTGTGCTTTAGATGAATAAGTGGAGTCTGTAGAAACTAGAATCCAATGGGAATGTCTCCCCACGCTCTCAGCTGTGATCGGGTCTTGCTGAAAGGGAGAGATTTCTCAAATGGTTTACAGGAACTGCCTCAGTGACTCAGTGGCCTAGTTCCTTCCGTGTTCCTGACTTCAGAAAGACTGAATTAAAAATTAAACTGCTTGGAGAACCTCATGCTCCTATGATAAAATAATCAATTTCTCTCATAGTGAGATATTTATAGCCAATTTCCCTTGATTTTTTTTTTGTTCTTTGCAGGGTGAAAATTCATTTTCTCCTTATACTCTAGAAGACATGATTTCCAGGAAAGTGGTGGGATCTCTTGCTTGTCTGTTTGTTGTTACTGCATTTATCTGGTAAGCATCTGTTGGCAAGCTTGGCCTTATTTAAAGCATCTGTCTATACCTATACAGTGATAAAAAACATAGCAGCAGAAAAATATAGGCAGTGGATTTTAGGGGAAGTCCTTGTTAGAGCTGTAAGAAAGAACAGTAATTCATGCAATAGATAAAGTAACACCAGTAGAGGAAGAGAAAGAGGGAGAAAAAAAGGCTGATTGTGTCTAAATTAGGCTGCAAACACCGTATCTGACTCACAAACAAACGTTCAAGTACAGAATATTCCAGTTACATTTCAGTTCAGGCCTTAAAAGAGGTGATTATCTCCCTGTGTAGTTATCAGACACTGCTGCTTTCAAACACTGGGAACATTTGGAGCTTTGAGTATACTGAGTATGCTGTGGAGATCCCTTTGAACAATCTCAAACCTTGTTTGAAAGGAATCTGAGATCAGGCATTTCTATTACCTATTAAAGTATTACTTATTAATTCTCCTGTGCCTCTGATGTTGCAGTTTGCTCTTATGGTTGCTTTTCAACAGAAGTCAAGTGATTGTATCTAAGAATGTATGCAGACTGTGACCAATGTACCTGTGTGATTGTGTCAAGTAGACTTGCAGTTGACTACGGTGCCTTCCCAAAATCTCTGCCAAATTCTGGGAAGACCTTGGAAAATCCTAGAAAGATGTCTTTTGACATGACCTCTCTTCAAATGTTTCTTTGCTGTCACAGGATTACAGTTGGGAATGGAAAAGTGCACTACCTCCCATATTACCTTCCTTGCCCCGAAATCTTGTAAGTATCCCTTTTTGGATGGGATTAGTAACACAGATGCTTGTTACAGGAGCTGCACTTCACTGACAGGAGAAGTAGTTACTAATGAGTAGTCACTTGTCCTTTATTTTATAAATCCATAAACAAGATGGTAGTAGCACAACCTTTCCTGCCCGAGCCTCCTTGCCCAGGTCAACGTTGGCTTTATTCTCAGGGTGTGATCACACACGTGCACATGTACACACGGTGCTTTGAGATGTGGATCAAGTATTTCAGCTCGCTAGATGGAGAAATGAAGGATTGTATAAAGAGTTCTGGCAGATTTAGGATTAATCCCAGTGCATTGACTCTTTACACAGTCCTTCATTTCATGTACTCAGCAGCAGGTCCTGATGCTGAACCTGGCTCATATTTTAGGAAGACCATGACAATCCCTTTCTTTTCCCACCCTATCATGCAGCTCTGTGAAACTCCATTATACAGATGAGAAGCTAATCCAGCTTTTTCCCCGGTAAGTACTGGCTTTTTATTTTCTGACCTTTAAACTGCTGTTCCTCTCCTCCAGGCACATTCATGTATTATTCAATGGATCTTTCTTCCTTTTTACAGATTATTTTATCAGCAGCCAAGAGTGCTGGCTCCAAAGTAAGTTTCTTTGTTTGAACTTTGTAATTTCTTCTTGCTGACTTTGGTTTGGGTGCTTGATGGTGCCCAGTTTCCTGGTACACACTGAGCAGTACCTCGTTCCAAGAGAAGTCTATCCCTGTGGGTATAGACACCTGTATAGATGTTTATGCTGCTATGAGATTGAGTTTAGTCACTGCATGATTGTTAACACATCTACTGTAAATTGCCAAGTAATACATTAGCACACACATAGCCTGGCTGTGTGCTCGCTGCCAGGGACTCTTTTTGAGATGGAACATGTATGGTACCTGGAAGACAGTGAGAAGTACCTTCTGGAACTCTGTTGAAGCTGTATCCAACTCTGAAACGGCTTTGGATCCATTTCAATGCAAAATTAGTCAGGTGCCTTGTATGACTTCCAGCGATGGTTTCACCTAACCTGCTGGATCTTATGCTGGAACAAATTGCAGCTCTCACACAGACAAGTCTCTGCGAGCAGCAGTCAAAACTGAGTGAGTTTAAACAAGCATGGGAGGTCTCAGGGAGTAGCAGCTATGAAGTGACTTTGAAGCAAATGCTCCTGGTCAGCTCCTGCTTATTAGCAATCTCCTTTGGTCCAGCTCCCGTGACCTGACTCTTATCTCTAGCAGTTCACTTTCAACAGCCACCATTCTTTTGCCTGTTAACAAACACACCCTGTTGGCACATACCTCTTTTTTTTTTTTCCCCTCTGCTATTTCAACAGGATGTCCTAGGCCTGAGTATTTCTCTCTTCCATAATGGAATGAATTAATGTGTGAAATCAGCTACTGTGCTAAATGAGGAGGGAATCTTGTAACTTTTAGAAGCCTGTCTGTCTTCTGAAGAGAGTTCAGGAGCAAGCACTGAGAGGATGCATACCATGGAAATGAGTCATTAGGAAACCCAGTGCAGCTCTTGAAAATGAAAGGAAAAAAAACCCCTCTGCTTAGAGAAACAAACTTGAAGTTTACCTTCTGTCTCCCTCCCTCCAAAAAAAAAAATGGGGGGGTAATTAACCCGGGAAGAGAACAGCTCAGTACATTTTCTACAAACAAAATTCTTCTTCCTGTGTAATTTTACTCTCTCAATGACATGCGTTACAGTAGGAGGGAGTGAAATTATTATTCTAGTATGTACTCAGAGTGAAAGCATTAGAGCTGGATTGACAGTGTTCCACTGCCTCAGCCAGCAAACTGCTCCCCACAGCTCCCTCGGTTTGGCTTTGGTGCTTTTTTTGCCCTGGGAGCTTGTCAGATGAGAGACTCCTTCAGCCCCATGTGTGACCCTGTGCTGTGCGTGACCAATTTCATTAGCAGAGCCCTACAGGTTATGGTCTGGGGCAAACGTTGAGTGGGCTTGGGTAAATTACACAGCATAAAGGACATCTTGGTTTACAATCAAAAAGGTAAGAAAGAAAACCTGAAAATAAAGAAGTTGAAGTAGCATTGCATCGCTGTAACAGGGCATCATCAGACTGTGCTGGATGTATATTCAGTATTTCCACTCCCCACACAGGAAGCTAAGGATTTTCCATAGCTTTGTTACACACGAGTGCTGGCTCACGTACAGAATATTAAATTATATCTGAATGTGCTAAAGCTATATATAAATACTGGAAAAATAAATGGTCGTGCTGCAAGCTGTGTTTTAATAGCACAGGAATGGGGTATATTTTTATAGTAATTTTCAGATTATTTCTTGTGTTTTAATCTGTATACAGCAATCTGGACCAGGCTGGTAGCAGATATGCACGGCTTCTCATTCTGGGAGTTGAGTGGTCATTCCTCAGCAGAAAAGTCCTGTGTGCTTAAATGAGATTTTAGTAGATCCTTGAGTTTTTGTTAAGAAGTGCTTAATTTCATCCCAAGAACTGAAATGTCTGTGCTCAGTACCCTTAAATAAGAGGGCAGGGAAAAAAGTCTGAAGATAATACCATCCATGAGTTAATGCTCCTACACACACTCTTCTAGCTGCATTTTTACTGTTTCTTTCCCATTTACTGGCCTGGAAACCAAATGGAAGAGTTAATTAACATTTCCTTTCTTTTCCATCAGACGTCAGGATGTGCTGACAGTCACACCATGGCTGGCCCCCATTGTCTGGGAAGGAACCTTCAATGCTGAGATCCTAGACAGTGCCTACAGGCCACTGAATCTCACCATAGGGGTAACAGCCTTTGCTGTTGGAAAGTAAGTGAACCATTCAGTGGGCACAGTTCTTGGGTTGATGTACCTCTGCTGTCAAAAGATCAGTTTGGTTTTTCTTGTCCTCAGCAGAGTTGGAAGTCTGTCCCAGTCTGTTGTAAACTTCTACACCCATGTATTGCATCCAGAATCATAGAATCACAGACTGGTTTGGGCTGGAAGAGACCTTTCAAGGTCATCTGGTCCATCCCCTGTGCAGGCAGCAGGGACATCTGCAACCAGAGCAGGTTGCTCAGAGCCCTGTCCAACCTCCCCTGCAATGGTGCCAGAGATGGGGCAGCCACCACCTCTCTGGGCAGCCTGGGACAGGCTCTCACCACCTTCAGTGTAAAAAAAAATTATTCCTTACATTGAGTATAAGTCTATTGTCAATCATACAAGCCTACAAGATAACAATCTCAACACCCAAGGTACCTGCAAGCATGGTCAGTGTATTTGAAGAACTAGCATGCCTCAGGACTTGGAGCTGTAGGTTGGTGATTGGTAGGTCAAAGCAGGGTTAATCCACTTGTTCCTTGTCTTCCTAGTGCACATACAGTGTATGGATCCTTGCAGCAATAGCTAGTCAATGCTCCTCATCCTAGGTCATCTTCTGTTCATTGAAGTACCCTTCATAATCCAGCTTGCATCTCCTTGTCCCTGCTGTGCTATTCACATGTTGTATCTGCACAGATACACGAGGTTCGTGGGACGCTTCTTGGAGACAGCAGAGAAACACTTCATGAAAGGCTATCGGGTGAACTACTACATCTTCACTGACAACCCTGAGACAATTCCCAATGTCCAGCTGCAACCTGGACGAAAGTTTGTCATTGTCCCTATCAAGAAATACTCCAGCTGGCAAGAGATCTCCATGCGCAGGATGGAAGCCATAAACAAGCACATAGCAGAGACGAGCCATCAGGAGGTGGACTACCTCTTCTGCCTGGACATTGACATGGTGTTCTACAACACCTGGGGGCCTGAGACCCTGGGTGATATAGTAGCAGCCATACATCCTGGTTATTTCAATGTCCCTCGAAGTCAGTTCCCTTACGAGAGGAGAAGCTCTTCAGCAGCCTACATCCCTGATGGAGAAGGGGACTTCTACTATGGAGGAGCTGTGTTTGGAGGGCTGGTAAAGAAAGTCTATGAGTTCACCAAGACTTGCCACATGACCATCCTGACAGACAAAGCCAACGGGATCATGGCAGCCTGGCAGGAAGAAAGTCATCTCAACAGACACTTCCTCTCCCACAAACCCTCCAAGCTGCTTTCTCCGGAGTATTTATGGGATGACAGGAAGCCAAAGCCCCCTGAAATTCACCTCGTACGTTTCTCCACAGTGGATAAGAACTACAAAGAGATACGAGATTGACCAGCTGATCCCTGCAGAGATGTCCTCCACTCAATCCAACCCACTGAATAGTAGCTTCCACAGAACATGCCCCACTGTGAATTTTTGTTCCTAGCATGAACAAACTGAGAAACACATGGACAGTTTCTCTGGAGGAGTCTCACTGCATATCAGAAGCAGCAGCCAAAGTGGAGGTTGAGAAGGAAAAGGGTTCTTGGTTCCTAATCTTTGTAAATATGAGCATCCTGCTTGAGGCTGCAGCACACAAAAAGGCATCCAAAAGGGCAGTTGACAAATGCAAGGCTGCAGGTGCCTTTGCCTGAGCATTTTCTGTGAGGCCTGGCAGAACCTTAGCAAGATCAAAGTGGTATTAGACAGCCCTGTGGAGAGGGAGAAGAGCTAAACTTTTAGTAAAGACTTCTTCACTTTTAATTGCCCTGCAATGGTCTTTTCATGCATTGTGATTTAAACTCACACCCTTTGTCAAGATCAGAAGGAAACTTGCACTTGGAGCAAGTTATCCCTGCTTTAGTGTGCAGCAGGATTATTTCCTGGACCTTCTCAGCAGAGAGCTGGTGCCAACCATTGCCAGTTAGAACTCTGCTCTGACAGGACAAATAGTGTGAAATCATATAGCAGTTATCTTCCAAATTCCAGTCTGTGCTTTGTAGACTCAAGTTTAGACAGAACTGGCACAGCTCAGCCCCAGACTGAACTTCTTTGGGTTTATTTCAATCACAGATGTGCACTGAGCCTTTTCCCTGGTTCATGTGTCTCTGTAGATCATGTAATCTTTTCCATCACAGAAAATCTGGTATTGAGAGGTTCGTGTTCCTATCCATTGCTTTAGTCCTTTCCAGCTTTTATAAGCTCTGTGAAATAAATTGGCTAGAAGCTGCTGGAACTGACGGTGGGAGCTGTTGCGTTTCCAGCAAACAGGGTGATTTTGGTTTATAATGAAATGCTCTAGTGAAACCGAGCTCAGTCTAGAGCTGGAACTAGGCTGGGGTTAACATTTTCTGCTTGATGAGAAGCTGAACCAGGCATTTTCTAGCCTTTAAAGCCTGACAGTTCACTCAGTAAACAGGCCCCGGGGACTGGAGGGGCTCTAAACACAGGGGAGCAGCCACATCTTGCCAGCAGTGACTGTAATTGTCAAGTGAGGTCACAGCAGGGGGGGTCATGAGCCACCCCCCTCGCCACTGCTTGGCTGCCATAACCATCTCCATTCCCTCCCGAGGCGTGCTACCCCAGGGCTGGGCAAGCCTGTCTCATGCTCATTTAATGTGAGCAGGGAGAGAGACCCCAGGGAGCAGCAGAGAATGGCAGTGCTGGTGAGGAGAAGCTGGGGTGAAAGGGCTATGCTGACTGTTTCTAAGGGAACAGTTAAAAAAAAAAAAAAAGGAAAAAAGAAGAAACAAGGCTCATTTGGCAGAGAGAGAGAAAATGGGGAAGAGGTGCCTGACTGTTGTTGCTTCTCCTCACATGAGAAAATTGCTGTATGGCAGTGTATCAACTATTCAGAGCTTTAGGGCCCCACCACTGATTGCAGATGACTTAACGAGCCATTTCAGTCCTGTGGGAGCAGGCTGAAAATGGCACTTGCCAGTGTCATTGTAGACACTTCATCTTCTAGAAGACTAATAAGGAAAGCTTTCACTGTACCCATAACATAGATGAGGTACACAAAATACCTTCAGCCCTGGTGGTACCTGGGTCTGTTGGTTCATGCTTCATCCAGCAAGGGATCTACCCATTCTATTTTCTCCAGACTGTTTTTAGTGGTGTGGTGCTGGAGGAAGGCACCTCTCTCCATAACTAAGCCAGAACTGAATTTCCTATGGACATGTCTGTGTTTGGTAGCCAGGCACATCATCTAAGCCAAAAAGGTGAAGAAAGATCCTTTGTTTCCCCAAAGATATATTCCCACCCAACCCAAGATTAATACTGTGTATTTCTTATTTGTAAAAACAGTTGTGTCCAAAGGCTATGACTGAAACGAGGGTCTTATTCTGCCAGTTGCTATATATATGCATATGGATTCTTTTGCAAGCCAGAAGGAACTGTCTAGTCTGATCTACAGAGGACAAGCCAGATAATTTAATCTGCCTATGTCAGGATCAAGCTCACAATACGTAGCTGGGTTGTGCAAGTTCTCTTAGAAAAGCATTCAGATCCAACAGAAATGTGCAGTGATACAGCAGCCACACATCCATAGATCTGCCGTGGGCTTGGCTCATTCCCTTTATACCTTAATTCTGCTCTAAACTGCTCCGTGTTTGAAGCCATGTGGTTTCATTCTGCCATGTTAAATTACTTGAATTCCTGGGCAGATATTCATAGTCTGAATCATATTCACATACCAAATCTACCAGGAGAGGAAGTTCTCCAAGTACAATGATGTTTGGTAGAGGGTGGTCAGTGTTCCTGGGGTACCTGTTCTGAAAGACTTATGTGAAAGGCTTGGTGTCCAGCTCTGCTTCTCAGACACCTTTTGTCCGAATCCAAGACCCTGTGATTGACACAGTAACAGCCTGATTTCTGCACTGCCAAACATGTTTATTTTCCTGGCAGGCCGGCAGCTTCTCCCCAGGGAAAGGTCTTGTGTTGCACGTTACGTGACACGGTTCTGCTCGACAGGGCTGTGATTTGAAGCAGTACCTAGAAACTCCCCGTGTCTCCAGGGAGCAGAAGAATGTGACTGCAGAAACACACACCCTGGTGTGGTGTGGGAGATGCTCCCTGAATCATGCCCTCCTCTAATTAATGAAAGGCTGGATTGCTGTTGTCATCTCCTGCTGATTAATCCCCTTCCCCTAGCAGCAAGATCTCCTTCTCTTGTTTGGACTGTGTAGCCCGAGACTTGTGGGCAGTGTGGGAGCTTCACAAGGACCTCCTTTCCGATCTGAATTCCCCACCACCATCCATTGCTCAGTGGGAAAACTGAGGCACGTGGCAGCAACACCAGCCTGCCACTCTCACATGTGAGGTTTTCCTCCACTTGCCCCAGGGAACAGCGTTGTCTCACGTGCCCTTGTGCCAGAGGACTTGGAAACACGCACAGAGTCCTGCATGAAAAGGGAATCGCCATATGTAAATAAATTATCAGCCGTGTTACTGCCCAAGGATCTGCTCGTGCTTTCAAGGTATTTCTGACTCAAGTCCTGTTTGTCCTTAACCAAGCCTCAGATCAGTACCTTGTTGCCTTCCCAAGGGCCCCATGTTCCATCCGTCCCCTTCTGCTCAGCTGGAACAGACTCGTCATTCATTGTCCATCTAATTTAAGAACCCATCTGACAGGCTTTTCTTTCCTTCTCCTGGCTGGTGACTTGCATGGTGTGTTCATCCCCAAAGGGAAAACTGGGGGAGGGGCGGGGGGCAAGAAACAGAAACTTCCAGCACTGAATATGATTCTAGGTGGGACCAGACTGTGATCCACTTGTTCTCCCCCCGATAGAACAAGAATAATTTCCACTAAGCTAGACTTGCTCTTTTTTCTACTTCTGTTTGGATTTCCCTCCTCCATAACCCTCCCTTGGGTGACATTTCCTGACATTACTGACCAGGAATGTCATTTTGAACCTCTTTGATACGCAGCAATAGTTATAAAAAGACTGCCCTAGTCAAACCTTCTCTGTGTGAGATCTCTGGCTGGGGGGCATGGAAATGAGATGGTCTTTGAGCAGATGAGGAAGGGTAAGAACATCAGTTATACATTCTCTGTGCCAAACCAGCCTGGGGAATAGCCAGCCGTGTGCATCTGGCTGGTTTAATGCAGCTAAAGCAGCAGGGTGGTGGAAAGGAGCTGGGAAGGCTGTGAGCTCCCTGACAGAGCAGCTGGTTTTAGTCTCCTACCCTTTGTCTTACCTGTTAGTCCTGTGTCTTTTCAAGGAAGGGACTGTCTCTTGTGTCCACACAGGGACTAGCCTTGGTCACTCCCTGGTGAATACGAGGTACACGAAGTGAGTTTCTTTCTCAGTGGAGATTTGTTCTGATCTCAAAGAGGAGCTCTGGGCATCAGGGTTACTATTTTCTCACTTGAATCCTCCCTGCCCTGCCTCACCTCACTGCTCCAGCAAGTCCCCATGGGATCCCCAGGGGTGACGCATGCCCAGAGCAACAGCTGCTCTCCAGGTGGAGTGACAGTGCCGGGCACTTTCAGGGACAGCAGGAGCTAGGGAAGGAATTTACAGGAGTGGGCTGCACTTTACTCACGCTATATCCACAGTCCTGCAGTTCTGATCCACGCATAGGTCCACACATCCAAATAATTTAGGAAAGCATTGCTAGCAAAACACATCACAGAAGTGACTTTTAAATGCCTGCCCACCCACCCGACTCCCTCCTTTATCTAAGAGTGACGCTGTACTGACTTGACTTTTCTTGGGCTATATTTAGATTAAACATAGATCCACCAAATGTCACTGTTTCATGTAAAACTAGTGTAAAGCCATATGACTAGAAAGGCAGCTTTAACCAGAAATCTGTGCTGCTTGTATGGCCACCTCATCCCTCTGCCCCCACACTAACCTTTAGCTAATTTAAAGCAAGTCAGATAGGTACCAATTACTTTTTAAAAGTGCTTCATTTGTTGGTTTGGGTTTTTTTGTTTGTTTGTTGTGTTTGTTTTTGTAGAGAGGTTTGCCAGCAGTAAATTATATAGTTATAGACCTTTTGAAGTATCTATTTTTCCTCCTGTTCAGCACTGACACCATTACTATAATTAGAATGATGTTGCTCTGTAGCAACATCTAGTGCCAGAGCAAGAGGCCTGGCAGCACCTTTTCCTTTCCTGGCTTTGCTCCCCATCCAGAGCTGCTGGTTCTGCTGGCCTGGGGCCACCGAGGAGCGGGACGGTCAGATAGGATGGGCTGTGCCAGGTCACTAATTCCCACAGCGACCCTGGCACAGCTGATTCTTCCCACTCTGTGGCTCCTGGGGCAAGGGTCTGTTTGATGTGGGTGCTGGTAGGTGTGTCCTGGAGTGCCCAGGGTGGCCAGCTCTGCACCCCTGAACCGGCAGCATTGCACCGTCTGGGTGCACTCGGCCGTGGAGAGTGATGCAGCCTTCCCTCAGCTCCTGCTTCTCCTGACATCACTCTGCGATAGCACATGTCATCGGCCTCATAAATATAAACTATGGGTACTGGAGCCTCTCTGTTTCCAGGGCAACCCTGCTCGCTCAGCCTCTGCTGTCTCACCAGCTCACGCTCCAACACACACCAATTGTGCACTGAAATCTCCAGCAGCTTTTTCACGGGGTCCCTCCGTGGCCCAGTTTGGGTGTTGGGTTGGGCAGAGATGAGGCAGCCAGGGGTGGAGGGTTGTGCACTGGCTGCAGGGTACTGAGCTCACCTCGTTCGAGGTGTCTGGCTGGGGAGAGCTTGGCAGCAGCGACTGCGGGAGGATCTTGCTCAGCAAATGTCCCGTTTCTCTGCCCTGAAGCTCTTCTCCTATTTATAGCTTAGAGAAGCAGCGCTGAGCCAAAGCCCTCCAAACCTCCCTGCCGAGGCCTGCAAGGTGCTTTCCCACAGCTCCCGCTCCCACCGCGGGGCACCCACAGCACAAGTTGGGTGCCCAGGGCACCAGGCGCACCTGGAGAGGTGCCCGCGGGCACCGAGGGCTGCCGGTTCCCCTTCTTACCCCCTCCCCCGCTGCGACCGTGCACCCACCTGCCGGGCTCGCCGGGGGATGCGGGCGGGCGGAGCCGAGACCGGCCCCCGCCCTCCCGGTGGCGGCGCGTCCGCCCCCGCCCCTATCTTTAATCATCCTTAATTCCTCTGGTGGAAAA
>JANHGN010013200.1:0-15684 GCA_024605025.1 Megaceryle maxima
ACGGTCAGGCCAGAATTTGGCCCTTGAAAAGGGATGTGCATTTCTGTGAGCAGGTCTGGGCTTTGCTGCCGAGAGAGGGCACATGGGAACGGCTGGGATATCTCATCCTGATGAAACACCATTTTCTGGGGACAGCCAGAGGCTGTCCCTGTCAATACACAGCCAACAGAAACAACCAAAGACACCCAAGGTACTCAGATAGCAAAGAGCTCCTGCTCAGGTCTGCAGCCCAGCAGCACCAGCTGGCAAAGCCTCACCTCCCACCAACCCTGGCAGAGCTGCATGCACAGAGCACCAAAATCCTGCCCCTCTCCCGGCCATGCCATCCTCAGCATCCCCAGGGCAAGGAGAGCCAGGACAAAAGGGGTAGGATTCATGTGGTCACTCACAATCATGTTCTCCAGGGCGTACTTGGCAAGCCAGCAGTTCAGAAACACGGGAATGAACAAATTCCGCAAAGGAGGCCAGAATATCTGTGAAAGCAAGAATTACAGAAAAATCCATGGTCTTTATCAAGAAAAAAAAAGCTCTAAACAACCAATTTGAGCCCTGGCAGGAAGGATCCATCTCCAAACTAAGCACCAGTCTCTGCAGAGGCTGCCGCTGAAAGCAGAGCAGCAGAAATGGGAGGATGGTTTTGGGGATAATGCTGCAGAGAAAGTCATTATGTTGAAAAATACTGAAGAAAATAAATTTTCTATTAGCTTTAAATACCACTTGGCCGCACATCCATTTTTTTTACTTCACCACCAAAACGACAGAACCTATTAAACTTAAAGCTGCTTTCAAATTTCACCAGGAAACTCACCGTGATAATAAATGGCACCGTGTTGATCATCTCAAGGATGAAAGAAATGCGAAAAATTTGTTCCCAGATGTTCCCCTGAGGATTTAAAAAGAAACGATGATTAAATAAGTTTCAAAATCTGCCAAAGGACAATTAAAAAGCTCCTGCTCTGCCACAGGCCCTGCTAGACAGGGGCAGCATGCCAGAGCAGCCAAGAGATGCCCCAGTTTGCCCGCAGGAGTGATGCGGTGCCGGTGGCAGCTGGAGAGGGTAACACCTTCCCAAACTGGTCCATCCTTTCTGCAGCCACGAGGTCCCTCTGTCCATCACTGCTGCTGCCCAAAGCCGGGGGATGACAACGCTTCGTGAAAGGGCAGAGAATGAGCACAAGTGACAGAGATCGCTGGCACGCAAAGCGGGTGGGTGACGCAGGGTCTGAGTCTCTTCTGCCAATGGTCTCAGGGAGCCCGAGAAGATGCCATTTGTTAAGGTTACTTTTCTTGGCTATTTTAAGGGGCTTTGGTCCAAAGAAGCCAGCCTGTGCCTCTCCCTGTCCAGCTTGGAGCAGTGCCTGCTACCTCTGGAGGCAGCAGACCTCGACACAAGCAGGAGTCAGCGCTCCAGATCCTCAACCTTCAGAAACTCGGCACATGTCAATCTGGCCCCCGTAAGAAGAGAGAGCCTTTGTCAGCCAGGTCTGATTTCAAAGGAAAGTGGGAAGAGATTCCCCTAGCTCCACTCTGACAAACACTTATCCAGCCGCCCGAGGGGGAACGAGAAGGAAAAAGAGCTGCAGCCAGCAGACATCACGAGGACAAACGTCCTCTGGGGATGCCCCAGCTTCAGACAGCTCAGTGAAGGAGAAACAAATTCACCCCAGAGGGTCAAACCCCAGGCTGTGCATCACCATCCACCATCCGCCCCTCGGCACTTACCTTGTAGCTGAGATAGATGAGCAGCATGGTCTCCAGAAAGCTGATTAACGCTATGCTGACCTGCAGAGACAGACGGGCGAAAGCCGCTGAGAGTTCACGCGACGCATCGCCCGTCGATCAGAGCTCTGCCCGCCCTCTGCGAGGAGCAGCTCAGGGGTGTCTCAGGCCAGGGCCTGGTTGTTTGCTCCCCCTGCACCCGGTTGGGATAGAGGGGTGAGCGCCTGCCAGCAACAGGGAGCACTCAGCAGAACCCAGCGGGCGCTCAACCCTCCTCCAAGCCATCAGTCCCCAGGCAGCTGCCCTGCCTGAAAAACAGCCCGTTACTGGTACAGCTGCACTCAGGAGCTGAGCCAGCCTCATTTTATCTTCCTACAGCTTTTTCTCTCCTATTGGCCTCTGAGATTTTTACCCAGGGCCGTGCGGGTGCTGCCAGCAGAAGCCCCAGCTCCTTTTCTGCTCACCCAGGAGAACCCTTTGCCCCTCGCTGTTGTGGGCAGAGGGTGCCCAGAGACCCACTGGCAGCAGAGCACAAACCCCAGCTCCTGCTGGGCTCCTGCACGACCATGCCCGAGGTCTGGGCACTCACCTGCACAGCCCACAGCGGCATTTTCCTATCCACCCAGAAGATGTGTGACCTGCAAAGCAAATTCAAAATGAATCTAAGCTGCAGCCCAACTAGCAGTGCCTTTATCCCCCACTGAATGCCAGTCTGAGGCCATCACTGATGCAGGACCCAGCACAGAACTGGTACCGGTGTTTGTTCAAGCAGTGTCTGAGCTGGGAACAAGCCATTCCCAAGGGTGCAGCCACAGGGCACTTCTCAAATTTGGTCCTGGGATGCTGATCTGCATCCCTCAAGGAGCCCTGTGACCAAAAAAATGGCCACAGGCAGCTGCCAGCACGAACTGCATCCATCACTGTGTCCTCGTGTCCCAACAGAGGCAGACCCCAGCACTGGAGGAACCCTCGACTCACCAGTTTATCTTTGTGGACTGGTTGAATGCTGTGTAATTCTGCTTTTCGCATTCCCAGCTAGGAGAAAAGAAAGACAAAGCTGGGAACAGCAGTCGGGGAGGGGGGGAAGGAATAGGGGTGCTGGTGTGGACTCCACGGGCTCATGGGGTGTCCTGAAGGTTTGGTTTTTTTTTTGGGGGGGGGGGGTACTCCCAGACAACACTCCTGCACACACTGGTCCCTATAGCTTTCCATAGGAGCCTATCTCACCTGGGCAGCTTTGAACATCTTATTACTGGAGAATAAGACATCTCAGGTACTTCCACCTGTACCAGAGATGCTGCAAAACACTGATACCTGCCGGGCACGGGGCTCCCTGGCCAGTGTTCATTTTGCCACAGACCCTCTGGGAAGTGGATGTCCCTGAACTGCAGCCATGCTAAACCCTTCCAGGATGCGTGTCCGTGTCATGCTTAACTCTCACAGGTTCAAGCCACTTTTGGAGCACGCAGATGTACTTAGTAGTCTGCAACCTTTACAAAGAGAAAATCAAATTGCTAATTTTCCTAGCTCTTGGAAAAAAACCCACGCTGTACAGGAGCTAAACAAAGCAAGGACATATTAAAAATAGGCTTACAGTGAAACCCAGAGCAAAGCTGATATATGCAATCATCTGTCACCTCGGGGATCTAAACGGCAAAACATATTTCCTTCCCAAACACTTAAATGGGATTTAGCATAAGTGTCTTCAAGGGCATCAGGATTCAGAGAACACTTGCACGGTGAGGCACTGGAATCGTGAGCTCTTGCCTGTGTCTGAATGTTGCACCCCTGGCCGTTAGAGCCAGACAGCATTTGGAAACGAACGTGACCCTGAATTTCTCCACCACCTTTTCCCCGTGCGCCGTGCGGGGCCAGCAGATGCCCATGGGGTTTGAGCAGGGAGCAAAGCCCACCAGGACCAGTAAGTTTTGCTAAACTACCAAGTCAAAGAGATGAAGTGAAGAGAAAAACAAACCCATCCATCGTGAGAAAACCCATCCTTCACTGCCACGCTCACTGCTGTACAGGGTGAACTGGGGAGCCCGGTGGCATCGGTGGCACTCACCAGCCTATGCCCTCCTCCGGGTTGTCGAGCAGGACGCGGACAATGTACAGAAGGCAGGTGAGCAGCTTCAGTGAGAAGTTGAAGAGACGGATCCTCAGGCCTGTGGCAGAGCAGAGCATGGCATGGGCCAGGCAGCACACCCCAGGCACCCCATGCAGCCCGGACACCCCACAGCACAGCCCCTTTAGTTCCACCCAAGCATTGCAGGACCCCACCAAACTCCAGGGGAGCTGCAGGAGCCCCAGGGCAGCACACAGATGTTGCTCACGCTTTGCTCAGGGCTCCATGCATCCTACCCAGTGTCAGATATATAGGAGACTAAAACAGAAATAAATAACGATGAGTCAGCTCCTTGCTGGCCCCATTAGATGTGAGAGTCAAATGCGGAGCTGCTGGAGTGGATCCCCCTCGTTAGCAGGCAGCAATTAAGCAGCATCAGGCAGGCAGGGCCAGGGCCCCGTTCCACAGCTTGCAGGAGGAGGAAGGGCAAGCAAAAGCTGCTGCTTTATCCACTTGCCCTCCCCAGCCAGTTCATTGGGTTATTACTCAAAATTACAAGTGAGAAATTCATCACATTTTCATTAAAAACTTCCCTGTGGGCACCCTGTTGTGCTGCGCTCCAGCTTTTTAACAAGACGACAGGATGCAGGGGGGAGAAGAAAATGTGAATTTATAAATTAACCAGCAGACTCCCTCCAGACAGCTAATGACATCTCAGAGAAAGAAAATAAAAACACCATTAGTCAAGTGGAGGCTAATCTGGCTGGCTGAAGCAGGGGTGGGGAGCTCACAGCCTGCCTCGGCTGTCCCCACAGCCACTGACCTGCCTGTGGCCTGGGCATCGTCACTGGCTCTGTGCTGGGAACATTTCCTCCCTGACCCCCACCTCAGGCAGCTCCCGACACCCATCCTGCTCCCAGACAATTTGTCTGAGCTGGTTCCTGTGCTGTGTTTGTCCCCAGTGAGCAAAGGTGGCAGGCAGCATCTCCTCCTCTCTGTGCAACCACATCCCCCTCAAAGCAAGCTGACCAATACCAAACAGAAAGGCCAACAGACAGCAGCAGCCCTGGGCTGGGCAGCAAGTGCTGGGGACACAAAAGGAACATCCACCAGCAGATGGCAACGGCTTCTCATCCCATGAGGACAAAGCACGGCTCTCCCAGCTCGGACAGGGTTTGGTTTCTCCCAGTAGATGCTTGGTCCACACAAGAAGCACTCACTCGATCGCTGGTTTTTGATGAAGAAGAGCTTCAGCCGCTCCTTGAAGGTGTTTTCATTCACATAGAACTCGACCTGCACCCTGCGGGGAAAGCACCCAGAAGAGTCCCTCAGTAGGTTGGCAGGTTGCACCCAGAGTCCCCCAGGAGCCCCATTCCCCCATCCCAGCTCAGTGACCCACAAGAGCAGCCCACAGTAGACCCCAGGCACAGCCCTGGGCTTGCAGCTGTTCCCACAGTACGAAACTACCAGTACCACCAGACATGAGCACCAAGATGTGGCACATTGGTGACTAGCAAGGCAGCAAAAGTGACCCACCGGGCCACGTCTGCTTTGGTTGAGGGCTTTGCTTTCCTTCACATGCAACCAGATGACATCAGACTTGCAAACTTCTTTCCCACACACTTTACAACATTCAAAGCCTCTCAGAAAAGCAGTGGCTTTGGAGCAGCCTCCCCCAGCAATGTTTTATCTGCACCAACCCTCTGTGGTTGCAGCAGAGCAGAAGCCATGGGGGGGCATCGTCCCCAGTATGCCCATGCCCTGGCTCTGCCCGGGTGGGAGCAATATTCAGCACCAAAGCTGTTAAACAAATTCAATCTAAAAGAAGAAAATTTCCCTTTGTTGCTAAGATACCACATTTGGCCATTCCAGAAAAACCCAGGAGCTGCCAACCAATTCCCAGCATCACTTGGCATTTGGTGGCACTGGTAGCTTGTGGCATGAGCACAAGGTGTCACAGCAGAGAGCCACCCCCCAAACTGAACAGGAGGAGCCGTGGGTGAGCCTGAAAATCCCCTGTCCACCACTGTGACCACCAGGGACACTTCTTCATCCTCACAGCTGCTCCAGCCTCCACTGCTGACCCCCATCCATAGCCCTCCCGCCGGTCCCCACGTGCAGGATGAATGCCCAGGGCTGTGCAGATGGGTGAAGCCTCACCAAGGCTGGATCCGAGGTTCCTCACCATGGATGCCAGCAGGGTCTGGGATCCAGCTCACCCAGATCAAGGGTCTGTTGGCAAACCTGGTCCTAGCTTAGCTCACCCACCACCCTGCTCTCCCACAACTTGACAACATCCGCAGCCCTTTGCAAACTCTCTTACTCACACCAGGCAGGGTAATAAATTACACTCCTGCCTGCTATGTGCAGGTAGAAAGGGATCTTCTCCTCATACCTCGGCTTTAGACTCTGAGCAAGACAAAGTCTGTTCATTAGTTACAGCTGATAATGGAGTTAAGTGCAATGAATTAGCCCTCTCCTCTGTTCTACTGTATTCAACAAGTCTCTTAAGTGCAACTATTGTTACTATTTCTTTAAGTGCTTGTAAGAGGTCATCAAGATGTCATTAATCAGGCCTATTACCAAGGCATAGTCCAAGGTGAGCAAATTCCCAGTGACAGCCACTAAACCTCCCACCCCATTTTATTTCACTGGTGCAACCCCCGTGTGCATGTGGTGCCAGCTCCAGCTGAGCGTGCTGCCTGGCACATGCCACCCAGTCATGATTTATTGGGAAGCAGCTGCTACTCAACTCTGACAACAGAGGGATAAACAAATATTTACTGAGTGTTCATGCCAAGCTGACTGGGCAGCAAATTGGGAAAGGGTTTTATGAGACCCTCATTGCTCAGGATTCTCTCGTCCTGGTAGTCACCAGCACCCGCTGGCGTTTCACAGGCAGCCTGACCGCTCGTGAGGAAACCACCTGGCATGGAAAAAGCATGGCACATCCTTGAGAGCTCCTTGGGGCTTCTTGTAGACATGCTTAGCAGGTTGAAAAGTCAGATTTTTCATTTACAGGGTTTTTCATGTACAAAAAAACCAAACGCACAGAGAGAAACCTACCACCTCCAGCACGACAGCCGGGGCACAGTTTTACAGGGGCTATCAGACTTTGCCTGCTTCTGCCATAAGCCAGCAACTGCCCTCTGGCTTAACCTCGCAGTGGGAAGCCACCAGCAGCTGCCTGGTCTGGTGGCTGGCAGGGACCAGGTGACAACAGGCTGGGAGTGGCTGATCCACTCTAAGAGCCCGTCCTTCAGCATCTCCCTAACGCTGCTGGAGCAGCATAGCCTGGGCCGACTGCAGTGAGGGGAGTGGGTGAGATGCACCCACCCGTCTGAGCCCCTGTGGCTCTGGAGCTGCTGTGGACAGAGCCGAGGGGTTCTATGCTCCAGGGTCACTTTGTCCCCATCAGTGGTGCTGGAGAGGAAAGAAATCAGGAGCTTTAACTGGGAAGCAAACACCGAGCTCCTGCTGCCCACTTGTGGGCATGTCCTCTACAGGCACTGAGCCCTGCCCGGGTCCCTCGGCAGGTTGTCACACACTGAGCAGTTCCATACCAGAGGTGACAATAACTGACAGCCTCAGTGGGGCAGCCACCACCCTCTGTTGAGACATTTGGCATTTGCACTGGTTACACCACCATCAGGAAAGGTGCCTGGGCATGGCTGGCAGCACTCAGCAAACCCACCAGCAGCGATGTGAGCGCGTCACTCCTCACCAGGGCGTTTCACAGCATCGAGGGAGGAAAATGCTAAAACACAAAGGCACCCATGATGGCAGCTGGTGGCCAGGGTGAATTTGCACCAAACCCAGTGAGTGTCCACCAGCCGCACTCACTGGCACAAGAAGGGAGAAGGGAGGTGGATGGGTGACCAGGGACCCTGCTGTGGGCACAGCGAGTGCTGGGGAGCAAACAGGAGAATTTAAGAGTGCTGGCTCAGCCAGCATGATGTCTTTGGAGCAAGCAGCCATAAATGCAGAGCTTCGTAAGCACAGCCATAATAGGAGTTAAAATTAATCGTTTCCAAAGCCAGACTTGGCAAATAATTTATCTGTGTCAGGGCATAAATCAGCTGCCACAATTGCTCATGACACTGCACCAGAGAAGCTAATTGCTCCTCCTCCTTATTGAACATGTCCGAGAAATGCTAGGAACTGGCCTTCAGCTCTGTCATGAGTGCTGGGCACCCCATTCATCAGAGTCACGGAGGATTCAGCACATCGAGGACAGGGAGACTTTCAGGGAGCACGATTCCTCTCCCAGACATTCGCCTCCGTACCAAAGAAACAAACAGCAATATAAATCTCTGTCGCCAGACAGATGGTTCACTGATCTCTAGCGTTGCAGCCCACCTCAAGACTATGAAAATAAACTCAGATGGATAAAAGAGCTGAATGATTAGAAGATATCTAACTCTTTATGACAAAGTATCTATCCCATGTATTCATCCATCATAGCAACTGCAGGAAGAAGAAACGCTTGGAAAGCAACTGAAGCAGGTCTGGGGCGGGGGGAGAAGTGCACTGCAAAGAGATAAAGAAATAGAAGTATGTAGAGAGAACATGTTCCTGTGCAGACAACCTGCCCTCACTGCTAACTGGGCTGAGTCCCTGGATGGGTATGGTACCCTGCAGCCACAGCCCCACTGAGCCCTGGCATCCATCATGGGGTGATTGCCTCATGGAGCTTGTCTGCAGGACAAGGGAGGGCAGAGCAAGGGCTTGGCATGATGGGGACGAGGGTGCTACCGTGGCCTGACAGCCCATGCCAGCACTGGCACCTGCTCTGCAGGCTCCAGGTTAACTCAGCACCCCAGAGCCCACCCACAGCTGAATGAGTGACTCCTCTTACCAGGGAGCAGACACCACCAGAAAGTATCAACACTCCTATTCCATTTCCAGCTGAGGGATAGGAGTTTATATAATCTAAAACATACCCTTCAATTTCGTTGTCAAGAAGTTACCTTTAAATAAAAATCAAGCTAAACTCTGACAGCATCACCAACCAAAAACACACATCCTGACAGCTCTACCTTCTCAGCAGCTCGGCCAAGTCAGTCCATTCAAACTAACCCCTCCCCACCACCAGCCCTCCCAACAGCCAAGCATCCTTCCCACTGCTTGGGCAGCATGGTGCCAGCCCAGCCCGGGCAGCACCCAGGGGTGCAGGCAGCAGATGTTCTGCAGGAAGGGAGCAGGCAGCACATTGCTCCCCCGGCTGCACCTCTCTGGCCGTGCAGATAATCATCACAGTGCAAGTTTAGTTACAAGCCCTCTGCTTGGAAGTGTAATTACTGCTATTATGCACTTCATAATGCCTGAGCAATTTCATTTTCTTTCCTCGGTTATTTATTGTACTTTATTAATCTAAGATTAGAGACAATTTGTTCTAAGATGATAAGCTCCCAAAAAAGACACAAGAGTTTGTTCAGGAAAGTGTAGGTTGCAAGACCAGGATGAGGACAACCCGGCTCGCCGGCATTAAAATAGACACCGAGGAGCACAGCCCTGGCTCCAAAGTGGTACTGTCCCCAGGCAGCTGAGGATAAACACACTCCCCTTAAAGACAGGCAAACCACGAAAAATAGCAATCCACAGGCAGCCCCACGCCGGGGTAGCGCAGGCAGGGACAGGGGGGATGGAGATGTACCCCCAAGCTCTGTGATCCCACCAGACTTACATGGGCAGTTGGGCGCAGGCAGGTCCCCTCCGGTCCCTGCAGCATGTGACAGCTGCCGGGAACAGCCTGAAAACTGAGATGGCTCCAGAAATCCAGCAGCCAGCCACGGGAGCGAGCTGCTAGCCCTGCGCTGGGAAACTGCCCAGAGCTGCCATCCTGCTGCTCTCCAAAGAAGGACTTGGGTGCCCAGGATGCTTTGGCTCTCTTACAGCAAGACAGATGACACCAAGTGAGCTTTGGATACTGGACACCACCTCTGTGATATATGCATTTGCCATCTCCCCACACCTATCCCAGGGCGAGTGGAGGATGGGGCACAGCTACAGCTCTTCCCAACAGAGCTCCCAGCTCACCAGTGCGACCAGTCGCTCCCAGCATGGGGTTTTGAGATGGAAAGGGGTGATAGCTGAACGGCTGTGTGCGTACAGCAAACCTGGGTGCCTGCCAAAGCAAGAAGCAGGGAACAGGCTGGCCCTGCGCTCAATAAGCAGTAATTGAACAATTACTCAAAGGAGGAGGGTTGCAGGTTTTGACCAGGTTGCACTGGCTCAGGAGCGTGCGAGGAAATGGCTTCACAGAATCACAGCATTGCAGACTGGTGGGGGTTGGAAGGGACCTCTGGAGATCCTCTCATAACCCCCCTGCTCCAGCAGGGTCACCCAGAGCAGGTTGTAGAAAACTGCACAGGGCTGCTCGGCTCCAGGAGAGCATCTCCTGTCACAGCCCCACTGTCCCCTGCACCCCCCTGTGCCAAGGGCAGCCATGCAGGGACCAGTCTGCAACAGAAGCTCTGCAAAATCTCCTGCCTGGTTTTGCTTCACAGCCTCATCTCCATCATGGCACCACCACAGCCCTGCAGGAAGGCGGCTGCTCCCAGCAGCTCCATCCCCTCGGCCAGGTGGCCCCACTGGACTGGAGGAACACTCTGAGCCTCAGCTCACGCAGCACCAGGAAGGAGTTTGGCGAGCTGCTCAGGCTCTGGGCAGAGCACGTGCTGGGGCACACCGTGGACAATGCTTAGCAAAATAGAGTCCCACACTGCATTGCAATTCACACTGCATTGGGAACCAGGATGCTGTGGCACATATTGCCCCAGGACCTCCTCAAAAGCTTGTTTCTTCAAGCTTTCACTCATTTACTGTGACAATAAATCAGGGAAAAAAAAGCATCTCCTAGTTTATTATGGAACATGATTTTTGCCCTAAGCAAGGAGCAATATTGTCAGCTATTCTGCAGCAAAGGAAGCACGGCTGGAGGCCAGGTCATGTCAGCCTGGCACCAGCAGCAACACTGCCATTTTCTTTTTTATGGACAAAGAGCAAGCTCAACACAGATGCTTCTGGAAAAACTCTGCCCAAAACCAAGGTTGGCTTCACAGGCCACTCCTCTCAGCCACTCACCTTGCCCCATGAGATGAAAGATGCCCTGAATTCATCCGCACAAGCACTCGGTGGGATAAAGACAGGGCATGAGGCATTGTTCAGAGGGCACAACATCTCTGCTGAGCCGGGGGTTGGCCAGCCCTGACACACACTGCAGGGAAGGCTTCATGAATCCATAGTGAGAAGAAAGAAACCTGCTGCTGAAGTTCTTCTCCCTGGTTTTTTTTTTCCATTAGGGAGGACATTGCAATGGAAATGGGTTTTTTATCAATTCCTCGTTCCCTGAAGGCAGCTATAATCCCTCTCCAGCTGCATTCAGCATCTGCAGAGCTCATTTTCAGGCACCAAACAGAGCACTGGAGGCAGCCGGGATGCGCTCAGGGCTTGGAGTTGAAGATATCTCCATGCCAGTGCCCTCAATACCAAAGAGCAAGGGATGGTGATGCACAGCACCCATCAGGCAGCTCCCCAAAACACAAGTTTGGCTCTGAGGTGAAGCCATGGATCCTGGGCAAGGACACACTCATCCCCCAAGCCAACTTCCCGCTACGTTGCCCATCGAAGGTCTCGGCAGCCTCATGGACACGTGGAGCAGCCCCAGCCCTGGCCCCATGCTGCTCACGGCTGGGCAGCGGTGCCGCTTGCTCTTAATAAAATAACAATAATAAAAAAGATTAAACCCCAGATAGAATGGAATAACACACTGTTTTGTTTGGCTTATTTGTTTTGCAACAGTGGAGATTGACATTCATGAGTCTGCTCCTGTAATTGCTTCTGCTGATGAATCTGGATTGTTTAATTAGAGTCTGCGCATGGAGCTCATCGTTAATGGCTAATCACCAATTTGCTGCCAAGGATATCACTTCTTCCCCGGGAGACTTGTCTACCTCTGAGGGCAGATAGTGCTCCCATGGTGGGAACCATTGCTCGTTCAGAAGGGTTTGCTGGTCCTGTGCACAGCTCCTTGGGGCCAAGGACAGTAAAGGACCAACCTCCTGCTTTATCAGCTCCTTTAAAAGCAGAACAATCTATCACTAACTTACAGCCACAGCCAACCACTGTTCCCAGCAGCAGGAACTGCCCCAAACACCTGACTCACAAGCCCCAACCCACCCCCCCACCCCAGACACCCAAATCGCAGGGTGGGTTTTGCTCTCCGGGGAACACGGTTGGCTTGTCCCTGGTGACAAGTCACCTGGGCCACCAGCAGCCCTCGCTCCCTCCCTGTAGCACCAGCGCAGGAAACACGTGCAGGAAACTTACTGTGAGAAGGAGGAATCCACGCTGAAATCCTCGGCGTGAGGCCTACAGAGCAAGAGCATCACAGGAGGTGAGGGAAATTTATTGCTGCTGGGCAGAAACCAGTGTGACAGCCGGAGCTGTGCCACTGGGAACACTGATGTCAGAGGGACAAGAGACTGGCCAGTGGCTGCTTCACACCTGGGATCTGTCCCTGCTGAGGTCCCCAGGGTGGGGATGCTGGGGAGCCAGTGATGCTCTGGTGGCTTTGCCAGTGTACAGCCACTTTAAAGACTGAGGTCCAAGGATAAAAACATTTTTTATGCTTTTGTGTTGTTTATTTCTGGTTTTGGTTTTTTGGTTGGTTTTTTTTTTGTTGGTTTTTGTGTCCAAACTGCATCGCTGCTCTGTCTCAAATCTGTGTCACACTTTCTGTGGAGAAATTAGATTTTGAAAGATGCTGGTTGGGGTGTTTCTAGCAGCCTGACACTGTGTTTCTCCTACGCACACCTTCACAGACACGGGCAATGATCAGAGAAGGGAAACAATGGGAAAATAATAAAAGAACAGAAAGGAAGGATGGGGGGTAACATGGGGGGTCATGGCAGGGAGAGAATGATAAACATAAATATGTATGAGAGCAGGCACATGGAAAAGGGCCCGTGCTCATGTACTGTACATCCTGCAGGCAGACAGACAGACAGCAGCACAGTGCTATAAAGCAAAGCAATTACAGCTGCAAAGGAAAAAAAAAATGCCTTTTTCAGAAATTACACTCTCTTCAAGACATATCCACCCCCACGGATGGCCACGGGTCCCTGGCACCTGAGCTGGAGCCCTTCCCTGCCTCCCAGCGTCCAGCAGTGCTCTCTTTCCTGTCCTTATTTAACATGAGTCTGGGCAATCGAAAAATGCCACCAAAGCAAAGGGGGCACTTGCAGCTCATAAAGATTTTTCTTTCATTTTCCTTTGTGCTTTGTGAGTTCACAGCACTCTGGCATAGTTCAAACTAAATAAAAGCAATAAATTCACATTTCTATTAAACCACAAGTCCAAAGGAAAGCTACCTCATCCCTCAGCTGCAAGGCACAGAGAGCAGCCTCCCTGCGACATGATTTACTTTGCTACTCCTCTTCTTTTATTATCTGTGTGAAAGCTGCAGGGAGGAGCTCATCGCCCGGAGCTGAAACGCCAGCAGAGACCACAGGCTGTGCCAACTGCAGCTGCCATCCCGGGTGACGCCGACAGCGACATCCCACCGTGGCAGACCCAGGAGACCCATGAGAGATGCTCAGCTTGAGAGAGATGCTGGGGTCCTTGAGGAGGGGGGCTGCAGAGATGTCCTGTCTAGATGAGATGCTCCCATGCAGCCCTGTGCCCCAAATGTGACAAGCCCGGTCTTGAGCCCTCCATGGGGAGCTGCATGGGGGGCTGTGGGGCAGAAGGTGCTGGGGCTGCTCACAAGGAGAGCTGGGGACTCTCACCTCTGCTCTGACACCGGTCCTGACCCCAAGGAGCCCAAGGCAGGTCCCACAGGCAGCCCAGCAGCCCCAGCCTGGGTTTGTGTCCCTGGGGCTGCACACCCAGCCTTGCCCACAGATAATCCACTTGCAAAATGAAAGCTGTTGACCTGTCACCTTCCCCCTCTGCCCAGCTAATCTTTAGCTTGCTGGTGAGATGGTCTCAAAGCAGTAAATTACTTCACACCCAAGCAGTCTCCCATGCCATCCTTCCCAGTGATAAGAAGCCCTGGGGTGAATCTATCAGCTGCGCCGTCGCTCGAAGCAGCCCTGGCATTTATTAATGCCAACCCACCCAGACTTTCTGCAGCTGCAAAGCAGAGGCGAGCGCAGCCCCGGGAAGGAGCCCTGCCAGCTCAGCCTCCCTCCTGCCAAATTGGATTATCCCACATTAGCAGCAGGGGCTGTTCAAGCCCCTCCACTCACGTTTGGTTGAGCACAGGAGCCTTTTGTACCTCGCAGAGATGTTTATGGGAAAGAAACAGCAAATTATTTGGTTTTCTCCTAATATACTGCCAGCTGGCAACCAGGAAGCCTGTACAAACAGGGGCTTATTGCAGCTGCAGCTCCCCAAGGCAGAGGAACCCTCCAGAACACCAACCAGCAAGGGCACATTTAATCACACCGCTTGACAGGGTCCTATGGATTGCAAAGGTCTGGCATCACCCTGGGTCCCGGAGCACTGGGATGAGCTGGTGCTATTCCCAGGACACCCTTCCCAGACAGACAAGCCATGGGCTTTCAAGAAGAATAAATGTGGAATAATAGAATCACAGAATCTCTGGGCAACCTGGGCCAGGGTCTCATCACCATCACTGTAAAAAAATTCTTCCTTTTATCCTGTTTAAATCCCCCCTCTTTTAGTTTAAAACCACCACTCCTTGTCCTATTGCAACAGGTCCTGCTAAAAAGACTGTTCCCATCAACAAGGCACCCAAACTCTCCTAAACAGTCTAAATGCTGAGAAAACATGGATTTTTTTTTTTTTTAAAACTAAAAATCGCTCTAATTCTCATCTGAAAAGCAGTTGTTTTCCAGATCCCAAAACTTTTTAAAAGTGTGAGCCCAGCCCAAGTGGAGCTACTGAGCCAGGACCCAAGGGGCTGCACAAGCATCCTCCCCTCCCTGCTCCTCACAAACTCCAGCCCAGCCTCTGGGGACTCTGCACTGTCACTTATCTGACAATTAATCCAGGTTACCTGCTGGAGGGGGTTAGCAGAACAGCATGAACCCTTTTGTGCACAGTCTCACTCAAAAGAGTAGATTTACAACGTATAGAATTAAAGGCATTTAACTGCATCAGAAAGATTACACTGCCTTTTAACAGGGTTTAGATAACTGACTTTAAATTTACTTTCTTATTTCATCCAAATCTGCCTCCCTGAGTATCCCTGTGCAGAGAAACCATGACTCATCTCATTCCTACCATGGAGGGTAACTAAACACAGTGGGTGAGCCCAACTTTGCTCCCCTCTGGAGTCCAGGGTCTGGGAGGGAAGTGTGGTACCCAGACAGGGAAAGCTGAGGCCCCTTGTCTTGGCCCTGAAAACCAGTAAACCACGACACTGAGCTTCTGGCGGGTGCAAGCAGCATCTCCTGGAGAGTGGGACAGAGCAGGGAAGAACAAGAGAAAAGAGAGGAGCAGGGGAGGAAGAAACTTCACTGCTACAGAGACAGGTCTGTCATTGCCTTTCAAGCTGCAGCCCTTCACAAAATGGAAAGGTCTTATTAGAAGGTGAAGAGACAATGGGGTATTTATTATTAGAACAAAAGCCACTAGAAAAGTTACGTACAAGAGAGAGCAATCACCTGCCCACCCACGCTGTGCAGCAGCGCCTTGGCTGAGCAGCCACCTTTTCACCCCATCCTGCCTCGCAGAATCCCAGCATGGTGGGGGGAGTTGGAAGGGACCTCTGGAGATCACCTGGTGCCACCCCCCAGTCCCATCCAGCAGGGTCACCCAGAGCAGGGATCCCAGCAGCGCAGTCTCCAGGCAGGTTTGGAATCTCTCCAGAGGAGGAGACTCCACAACCTCTCTGGGCAGCCTGGGCCAGGCTCCCACACCCTCACACC
>JANHGN010013201.1:6278-40422 GCA_024605025.1 Megaceryle maxima
TGTGTGGTTTTTTTTAAAATTATTATTATTTTTATTGTTTTGGGGGGTTTGTTTGTTTGTTTGTTTGTTTGTTTTTTGGTAATATTTGATAGTTAAATGCTGTCCCTGCAGTTTGGGCTCCCTATTCCTCTAACACAGTCCCAGTGCTATCAACATCACAGGTTCTGCCCTCCTCTGAGATCTGTTGTGTGCTGCCACGTGAATTTCAGTTTCTAGCATCACACTGATAGCATTCATCTCCACATCCAGTCATCCAGGTATGAGTGCAGGTGGTGATGGCTGGAGAGATGGATTTTAAATATATATCTTCCCTCTCTCTGTGCTTGTCCAGATCATCTGGGATGCAGAGGCTGAGTTGTCTCTAAGTTGCTATGATTAGACATCACAAATAAATTGGCAGCAATCCAGGCTTAAGGTCTAGCTGTGCTTCTCCCACCCCAGGGTTTTTATTTTGCCCAGTTGGGAGCTGCGCTCCCTGCTATAATGCATGTAGAGACACTGAGCTTTGATGCAAAGAGTAGAAAGGCAGGAGAAGGAGCAGCCTGTTCTGCTTCATGCTGGGACTCATAAATTTTGTTATTGACCCATCTGTTTGTTTCTTCTGTATGTTTATCACCCCAATGACTTAAAAACATTACTTTGAAAAATAGAAAGCTGGTGTGAAGGCAGCTTTGGAAGGGAAAGTTGATATTTCAATAACAGGAGACAGTAACAACTTTTGAGTAGATACTCTGAGTACCAAACAGTGACTTGGAAATTGAAAGAACTCACTCACTGCTTTTCCCTGAAAAAGCCTATGTACTGTCATTTAGTTTTAAGAATTAGTATTGGTGGTAGTCAAATTTCTGTGCATTAGGTATTAGAGAATGAAATTCTACTTACAGGAGACCAAGAATACTTTTGTGAAGTGGCTACCACACTTTCAGATGTTCCATACAGCACTGTTACTAGAAATGTGATGTGGTGTGAAAATGAGGGGTAAATTTATGTAACAGTGGTATTAATCATGCCACCTCTTCAATCTGCAATTGCAAGATACATTCATGCATGATAGTTTTCTCATCTGAGTACTATTGCCTATGAGTTGGGCAAGTGTTGTTTTGGTGTTGACTTCTCTGGAAAGGCTGACCATCTTCCTTTCTGTGACACAAGGAAGGGCATTTTATTTTTTTTTTTTAGCAATCAGAAATGATTGTGTTTTTCAACAAGAATGCAACCTGCTATCAACCTTGATTAAAAAAAAATGGTACATATTTTATGGCAAAAACTGTAACAAATGCATGAGCCAGAGCACTGGGGTGTTACTTTGGTTTGGTTTTGGTCAAATGTTACAACTGTAATAGATTTTTCTCACAGTGTGGCCACTTGTAGGCTGAGATTCTCCTTTGGGGAAAGTGTAGTTTGTAATTAGTGAAGGAAAAAAAAAAGTAAAAAAGTGTGCCACTTACCTTGGCAGTCTTTGTCTGAGCTTGTAGCAAGAAGGCTGATATGCTTTGATGATACCTACCTTCATGCTGTATGAGGAAAGCATTTTGCAGGCTGAAGACTGTGGAACAATATAATGAAGTAATATAAATTCACAGGTATCACAGGGTGTCAGGGGTTGGACCTTGGAGATCTTTGAGTCATGCAGCTCTCAGACCAACTTCATATCATGTTGTCTGATTATGATTAAATAAATGATATACGTAGTCATCTTTTCTGATTCTTATTAGGGCAATGCACTAAGAGAGAGGATTAATTTATTGTTGTATGGGAAGCTTTGTAATTTCAAAAAGTTAATTCTACTTGCATTTGTTTTATTTTTAATTACTTTATCATTGTGCAGCTAGGGTGCTTTTGAGTCTAGATGAGGATCATTAAGAGAAGTTTCCATTCAAAGTGGACTAAATTATCAGTTAGAGAAAAGCAAGTATCAAGAATTAAAGAGAGAGGCCCCACTTTTATTGTATTTCTAAGAGGTCTTTATGACAGCTGCTACATAAGGAAGTGGCTGCACTCAGGCTCATGGTGGGTTTGAGTCCTCCCTGGGGCATGTGCATGAGCTGGTGCTGCTGCCCAGGGTGCCCCTGGTCAGCAGTGTCTTGTGGGACCAGACATGTTGCCAGCAGCCCTTTGGGTCCTGCCAAACTTCTGCAGAAGTTAGTTGTTGACTCAGGGTGTGACAGCAGCATCTCTTGGGTCCTGCAGATGACTTTGGGCATTACAGGCAGGATTCCCTGCAAGGGGATGAGTCAGCACCAATATCACATTTTCAGAATGAAGGGGTGGCTTAAATGTGCTACAAAGCAAGCCTGGGGGAAGAGGAGGGGAAAGCATCTTCAGGTAGCCAAAATCCTGTGGCAAAAGACAGGTGTGCTTGAGTGACCTGGTTATATAGGGAGGGGGGCACAGCAACCTGCTACAATGCACTGGATTCATGTGGTCTTGCTGGTTTTTGTTTTTTGGGTGGGTGGGTTTTTTTGATTTTTTTTTTTTTTTTTAACTGGATTTGACATTGCTGTAAACAAAGCAACAGTGAGCGTTCCCTCCTGTGAGCAGTGGCCTTAAGCAGAGCCCAGCTCCTGAACTCACGCAGCCTGGAAGGAGAGTGTGGTTCTTGAGCTGTCAAGACAAGGCAGCATTTTTCTGAGTCTACTGCTGTTGACATATCTTTTTGATAATGTAATCTACATTATATAGTTTCCTCTGAAGCCTTGTACTCTGTAGAATATCTTGCTGCTGTGTATTGCTTCATGTCCAAGTATTTCCAAGTGCTTTACGGTCAGACCTCAAAATGTTTCTGGAAGATAAAATGGCCTGTAATTCTAGTTTTATAGAAGAGGAAAGTGTAGCACAGACTGGTTAAATTACTGTGGCAAATCAGTTACTGGAAATTTGTAGCAGCAGAGGGGGTATGTTTTAGAACTCATGCCTTCTGTCTGTCTGTGGCCAACGGGAAATGCAACTCTGCAGTCCTAAAAATGAATTTTCTGGGCAATACTTGGCATCGGGCTCCTGTAATGTTTTCTAAAAGGAATCCTGCAGCTGCAAAGATTACCAGTCTGATACAATGACATACCAGTGAGTCCAGCTCCTTCACACTTAGTGTAAAGCATTATTAGTGGAACAATAATACACAATTGCAGAGATTAAATTCAGAGCAGAATGTTAAAAGAATCCAAAAGTTTGTTGCTGCTTAATGTCTTCAGAGGTGGATTCCTGGATGGATTACACTTGCATGCAAAGTTACATCTCTTGTATAAATTCCTGATATTTGTTCACAGATAGTTCTGCCCTTAGGGTATCTTCCCACTGTTAGAAGCACACCATTTTTATACCTCTTATGCCTCCATTGATACATGGCAGGCTTTGGGCTAGAATTAACAGCTTCCTGCCTGCTGCCAAAAGGGTATTTCTATGCTACTGCAATATTTTATTTTGTTTTTATAGCCCTTGTATCGAGGTATGTTTCTTTCCAAAGTGAGATCAACCCTCAGCAAACTAATGGATGCAGAAGTAGTTGTTAGATCAGAAATTTGGGTTTCATTTTTGATTAGCATGATGGATCACTACAAGTTTCATACTGTCCTTTCTGAGAACATTGTAAGTAATATTATACTGCCACCAGTAGTAAGTCTCCTTGAGACTGCAAAAAAATTGACAGCACTTTCTAAGGTGACACATTTGTGACAATATTTAATTTTTTTTTTTTTTTTTTCTTGCAAAGGGACATTTTCTATTGACACTGGAAGTTTTGCTTTTTGTTTTACACAAAATGGTGGAAACTGCATGTTCCTTATACCCCACCCCAAGGGTGTATTAGGATGGGGCTTCCACAGTGTTACAAGACTACAGGTACATAATGGAGACTGCCACAGCTATAGCTGTATAAAGCTCGTAGGAATTAGGAGAGAAGTCAGGCAGTGAGGTGCAGGGAAGGGCCATAACCGGTGGTCAGAGCCTGGGCTGGAATGCAGCAGGTAACTTTTCTCTGCTGATTGCAGCTGGCTCATGGGGATAGAAGGACTCTGGTTAGAAACCACTGAATGTAGGAAATGCTGGCTTGGAGAAAAATCTAAAAATCTTATTCCCATCTGCATTATGGTTTTTATGCCCAGTCTTGCGTGTGTAAGCTGGAGGGTGGCTGCCCTGCACTCTTCAGCACCCAGAAACTGTTGACCTTGCATTTAGCGTGGGCTTAGGCAGGAACGTGGGGCTGCCCTTCCCTTCACTCTGCAAGAGGGCGGCAGCTTTGTTTGCTTCATTTCTGCTGGGTTGGTAGGGAGGCTCATTAGGCAAAGAGACAGTGCCTGGAGCACATTTAGAAAAATGTTATTCTTCCCTGTGTTCATCCCCTTATCTCATCTTTAGTCTTGCTTATTATTGCCTATCTTTATTTCCTATCAGCATTGATGCTGAATGCTAATTGCTCTGGGTGACTATATTTCAAAGTTATCATAAATTGTATGGGCTCTAGGTGTATTTCTGTGTCTATTGATTTCCTACTGAGCACTCAAGCTCCCTGAGATTTTCCTCCCAGTGTTTAGGATTAGGGTGGCTGACAGGCCCTGGAGCCCGGAGATTTGTATTTCTCTCCTATCTCTTTGACACAGGAGGCTCCTGGGATCTGGGCAGTGTTAGACTGAGGTGTGTGAGAGCCTGCATGAATGGCTGAGACCAACGGAAGACCTGAAAGCTTTGATTTGGTGACTCCAGGGATGTTTTGGCAGAGTAAGGTTGGTCACTCTCTATGGAGGTCAGTCCTCCTCCCCTTCTCACCTGAGGACACAGCAGCGTATGTTATTGGGGAAGTTTCCCCTGGTGATGAGTTTGAATGTCTCTGTGAGCAAGCAAACATTGACGTATGGTGGGCGATTTCCATCCTGTCCATAGCTGGCTGGGAGGTGAGTAGCAGCAGCAGCAGGAGGTAGTGATATCTTTCCAGCCTCCTGGAGAGTTGCTGCTGTGCATGTGCTGTGCTGCTGTGCATCTTCTGGGCACACCCAGAAGAGCTGTGTGCTGGAGTCTTGGGCAGTGAGACAACAGAAAAAAATGCTGCATAACTACTACAGAATTGAAAATGTGCTTGGGAAAGAGGTCCAGGGTTTGACAGAGTGTGTTAGGACAGTTAAAGCAAGGAAATACTTGGTTTGTGAGGAAGAAGTCATTTGAGTCTTGATACCCCCTTTGGGGTAAAGGGACACTATCTGACAGCCGCTGGTGTCTACTTGAAGGTCCCTGTTAGAGGCAGGGGGATGTGGAGTGGAGTGTCTGTGTTAGCAGGTCGTGCCTTGCAGTAAGAGCAGATCTGTGAAGCCAAGCAGTACTGAGGCGCTGGTGTTTGCACTCTGGGCATCTGGGGGAGGTGTGGGCAAGCCATGCCTTAACCTTATGCTGCCATGTATGCAATGCATTGAGGTGGTGTTTATGAAGATGCTCAGATGCCTGCTGGCACATACCTGTAACATGGACGGGGTCAGTGTCTTTCAGTATCAGTCTGTCTAGCGGGATGGGCTGGTCTAGGACTCTGCAAAACCCACCCTCTCTTATACAGGACTTCAACTGAGGAGTGAGGGAGGGACAGACAGAGATTAAGCTGGTGTCTGAGGCCCCCTATTTCTGAGAATAGAAAATGAAGTTGGTTAGCTGCTTGTCTGTCATCTGCTCATGGAGCATAGGCCCTAAACAGCCTTAAGTTATGCATTTTAGTAAAGGCACTTACTTGCCTGAGCAACCTTAGAAAAACTCATTGATATCTGGAGTTCTGCTGCAAGGTCACACCTTGTACCGAAAAACTGCAAAAGAAATACAAGTCCACAGGCAGAAAACAGTCAGTCTAAGGTGTTCAAAGATCTTTTTCTCCCTCCCTCTTTCAATAGCAGGACTTTCTCTCCATGCCTTGTTGGTGCATTTCCCTTTCTCCCCTTGCATGCTTGCAGAACACATAGTTGCTGGGACTCCAGATGTGCTGCATCTCCTCACAGAAGGTTCACCAGCAGATGTACATGGGGCCGCCTTTAAAGAGACAGCCTGTGGGCACCAGACCCCTTGAGTCCCTGCTCCATTTGTTGCCCCTGGTACTATGGAATGGTGCTGCTGCACCTCTCACTGCATGCCTTCTCTAGCTCCTGCAAAGGCAGAACGGGTTGGTGGTACTTTGAAAAAAAAACCCGTCTTTAAATCAGACACAAACTTCTTGAGATTTAGCCCACGTCTGCTTAGCCTAAATTTACATTGTCTTCATAGCCTTAATTTACATTATTTTCATAATAGACTTAATTTGCTAGATACATTCCACTGAAGCTTTAGGAATTTCAGGAGATTCTCTGTCTTTTTTTTTTTTTTTTTCCTGCCTAAATACAGCTATTTATCATCTGTAGAACACTCTCTAGAGCATCTTTCATCAATACAAAGACAATCTTAAGAAGAGTTATTTTATTTCCATTTTAAAATAGGGTAAATCAAGAGGGGACACATACAACAGGCTGTTTTGGAGCTGAGAATAAAGCCAACCTTCCATCTATTTTAGCATTCCCATTTTTTCTCAGCTCCCCCCCCCCTTTTTTTTTCTCCTTCTTTCCATCAGTTCTGATACCTCTGGAATAAAAATTTCTTGGGTTGCTGGACTGAGTCATGAAGGGACCATTAGAAAACTTCTTACATTCTTGAAACTTTTCTGAACTTTAGGAATCCAGTGCATCAGAACACCACCAGGCAAATACTAAGGTCTTGCAATGTAAATTCTGCACGTAATAGTATCCCTGTAACATTGTGAGCATAGAAGCAGTGTTCTGGTTTGCTATTAGCACCCATCTCTCATGCTGATTAGTCATCTTGTATTCTTATCATTACACCAGTCTTCCAAAATATGTTCCAAATATTTACCAAACTAAAAACCATAGCGACTGCAACGCTGTATATCTCTATCCATTATTATATTTTTGTTACATTTGATTTTGGTAATTAATAGGAAATCTTTGAACAGTAAGAAGTAGACATCAAGGACTCTTGTGCCTTCTGAGGACAAAACCAAACAAACCAAAAAATCAGTTTTACAGTGTGATTATTTTAAGGAATTGCTACTTCTAAGGTGAGGCACATCCATGAACCATTGCATTTTACAAAATGCTTTTAAGAAGGATACATGGTTTCCAATATGGTACACAACTACTCATCTCCAAAAAAAAAATCTTGTCTCTTGATAATTTTGGCTGCTAATACTTGTACCTTGTAGGAGCTACTGCATTATGAAAAAAACCAACTATTTTGACTGCCAGGAAGAGTGACCTGGATCATCTGGAGTACCTACAAATACAACAGTCAGCATGCTACAAGTTAGCAAATCCTACCTGGTAATGAGTGAAGCTTCTGAAACTGGCAGAGATGAAGAATAGGGAAGTGCCACCTTTTCCTGGTACCCTTAAATACTGTCACGCTGTCCTTTTCACAGGCTTTTGCAGTGTTGATAACAGTTAATTGATAGCATCAGAAGAGCCTTTCAAAAACTACACTACTAGTGTTAGCTTATCTTTTATTCTTAGCTTGGAAGTTGTAATGATGTGAGAAATACAACAAATGTCTGTGAGACTGCTTCAGAATCTTTCAGGTTAATTGCCAAGCCGTGTTGAAAACTCGGGTATTACTATGATAAATAATAGGGAATAATTTAACAAAAGCAAGATTAATTTTTTAAGCAATTTCCTGTAGGAAACCTGGACACTCTACTGGATTTGGAGAGCTTGGTCCTTTGACTTTTTTCTTGTTTATGGCTCTGTCTGCCCATTTCCATTAAATGGGGCTGGTCAGAGCTATTGCTTTTAGGCAATCTTACAGGATCCAAAAATACTTTCTTGGGTGTTTGGTTCTGAAAGGTTTGGCTGGAACACTTCTTGTCACTTTTAATGTTGCACAAAGCAACATCAGTAATTACTGAATATTAAGATTCTGTCAAGGTCATGGATCAGCCAGCTGCATGAAGAATAACGAAACTACTATGAGAACCTTCATACATGTCACTGGAGATTCAGAAGACTACAAATAAGCAAGTTAATCTAAAACTACACTTCCTGTAGTTTCTGTGAAGTCAAAAACTTTGTAGAGGGTTCTCCACCTCATCTGTTGTACAGCAGTAGCCTTTTACTGTGTTACACAGGAAAAAAATATTTATTGTAAACTCTGTCTACCACTGTGGACCAACTTCTGAGTTTCTTTGATTTATACTGTGTCATAGAGTCATCAAATGGCATCAGTTGGAAGGAACCTCTGGAGGTCTCTGGTCCAACCCCCTGCTCCAATCAGGCCAAGCTATAGCAGGTTGTTGAGTCAAGGCTTGAATATGTCTGAGAAAGGAGGCTCTGCAACCTCTGTGGTTGCCTGTACCAATCCTAATCATTAACAAGTTTTTCCAAATATCTAATGGGGGAATACCCCATGCTGCAACTTCCATTGTTATGTCTCATCCTTTCTCTGAGTGATTCCAAGATGCCTTTAGCTCCATCTGCCTTAAACCAGACTTAAGTAGTTGAAGACAGTGGTAATGTCTTCCTTGAGACTTCTCTCAACATCTGAACAAACCCACTTCTCTCAGACGCCCCTATTCTCAATTACAGGATTACAAAACTGACAAAAAACCCCATGTAATTGTGGTTTCATTTTCAGTGATCTCAGTTTCATTTGAACAAGCACAGTTCACCTTAACATCAACTTTGTGTGAGCCTGTTCAGAGTGGTGACTTTAGGACATGCTTCTTTTGGTTGTGCAGTATTATATTCGACTTATGATACCATTTTTGTCTTGAAACACATTTCATTTGGACAAGTGGACAAATGCCAGGTGGTTTAACTCTGCAGATTGCAGGCAGCTGACAGCTGGCTAAGAGTTATGCTTGTACCTCCTTCTCAATTTTTTAATTAGCTATTTCAGAAAGAAATGTGGACACTTGATAGCCACCCTTACCTCCTGCACTGGGGACTGATGTCTTACCAAGAGAGTGGTGAGTGCAAAGGCAAGCACTGTCAGGAGAGGACTCAGTGGTTTTCTTTCTCCTCTGCCTGCCACCCCTTAAACATCAGCAGCAACCTTTTCTTCTGCTTTCTAAGTCCCTGTTATTGTGCCTTCTCCCTCTGCTATTATAAATCTCTTCATGTAGAAAGGAAAACAAAATCACTGAAAAATGAACGATGTCCGTTTTACTATTCCCTTTAAAACAGTAATAATGGTGGTGGGAGACAGAAAGTGTTGTGCACTTACTCTCTTCACGTCTGCTCGCGAGGAGGTGGTGAGGGTAAGGTGAGATGTGGGCTGTGCTTATTTCTGTCAAACCATTGCTACAGCCCTGCAGACACCAGGGCCCGCAGCTTCCTTTCAGCTAGTGGTCTTCTGCAAACTGACCAGGCTCTACTTGCTGCTCATGCAAGGAGAAAATCCTCCTCTCCTGTGCAGGTGGTGATTCTGCAGCAGCTCCTCAGAAACAGCCTGTGCACTGCTACCAAATGGTGCCTGTGTGTCTGGAGATGTCTCTGCTCTGTCAGAGTGACAAGCAGCTGTGACCAGTGGTGTACAAATGAACATGCTCGTGTGGGACCACTGTGCTAACTGGGGAGTTAATGGCATGTTGTAGGAGTGCTCTGTCCGCAAAAGGGAAGCCACCTGGTAGGATAACCCCTTCTTGTTCTGAGGTCAGTAGGCTTAGCAGAGATGAAGTATGAGAAACATCTCGACTTTTCAGCAGTTTTCAGTGAAACACACAGCAGCTGTGGTGCCTCAGAGGTGGGTATGGTGACAGTAGCCCTCAGGCATATCAGGAGCCTTGTATCTAAGCGAGGAGTGAACACGCCAAGGGTCATTCGCTGAGCAGACCCGTTCCAGCGCAGGCAGGTCCGCACTGGGGAAGGCGATCGCGGCAGAAAGAGGTGGCAGGGGCCCTGTTGGGGGCTTTTCGGAGCGGGAAAGCGGCTCGCGCGTGGGCGGCTGCTGAGGCGGCCTGGGCAGCACCGCCGGCGGCAGCTCTGAGCGAGGCGTTAACGAGCCAGTAGCCGCTCGCCGAGACCACCCACCCCCGTCATAGAAGACGACCTTCGGGAGCGCTGGGAGACCAAGCGGCGAGTAGCTTCTTCCAGGAACCTCTTCTCGGGGCAGCGCTGGCTCAGGAGCGCAGGCCCTGCGCATGGAGCCGGAGCGGGCACAGAGGCCGGGCTGCAGACTCTGGGCCTGGGGCGTCGGTTCGGGAAGGAGGAGGCGCAGGCCGGGCGCTGGGAACGCCGCCAGTAGCAGAGGTGAGTTCAGCTGGGGGCAGCTGGTCCCCTGTCCTGACTCGAGAGGCGAACTCGAGGTCGTCGCCCTCCCAGAAGGGGACCTGGCCATGGTTGCCCCTCGGCTGAAAGCTGCTTCCAGAGGGAATGTGGGGACCCAGCCGGAGCTGCCACATAGACCTGCGGCTGTGCAGGTCACGGCTGCAGGGAGCGCCTGAGCCTGTCCCTCAGATCTGCGGGCAGCAGAGACAACTCTCATGTGGGGTGACTGGGTGACGGATCTGCTTGGCCTAGAGGTAGAGCAGAGAGGAACTGGAAAGGTTAAGGAGTGTCAGGGAGTGTGAGAAGAAGATGCATCGGTGGAGCCACAGCCTGAGGCAAAGGAAGCAGCTGGAGGATCCACGAGATGCAAAGGATCTCCTTCCCTCTTGCCACCGGGCAGAAGGAGGGGACCTAAGAGATGGGGGGCAGTGGAAACGAGTCCCTGCCCAGGGAGGCGGCAAATCCCCTCCCGGCCTCCCTCACCTTTCCAGTTCCCTTACACATCAGGTTTGGGGCACTGGAACTTGAGGGCCAGGCAAATGAGGATGTAGATGAAGGTCCATGGAGGGATTTGCCTGCCCCATGCCACGGGACTGCTTCTGTTAAGAAAAAAAGGAGGGTAATTGTTGTAGGTGATCCCTTTCTGAGGGGAACAGAGGCCTCTCGTGCCAACTGGATCCATCCCACAGGGCAGTTCTGCTTCCCTGGTGCCCAGGTTAGAGACATCATGAAGAAACTCCCTGGTCTGGTACAGCCCCCAGTCTTTACCCACTACTGGTTATGCAGGTTGGCAGTGATGAGGTTGTGGATAGAAGTCCAAAAGTGACTAAAAAGGACTTTAGGGCACTGGGGTGATTGGTTGAAGGATCAGGAGCACAGGTTGTGTTCGACTCAATCCCTTCAGTTTCAGGAAGAATGCTGAAAAGATCAGGAAAACAGATGTGATTAGCACATGGCTCAGAGGCTGGTGCTGCCAGTGAAATTCTGAGGTTTTTTTTGACCCCAGGCCTGCTGGCAACAGATGGGGAACACCTGTCCCAAAGTGGGAAAGGATTCTGGGGCAAGAGCTAGTGGGGCTTATTGAAAGGTCTCTAAACTAGACTCAAAGGGGGATGGGAATAAAATTGGACTTGCCAGAGAGGAGCCTGGGAACAACAGGCCAGTATCTGTGGGGTAGTGAGGTTTTGCAGTGATCTGTTTCATTGGAGGTGGGGGATGATGATCCATACAGCAGCAAAGACACAAGAGTTGATAGGCCAGTAACTCTTAAAGCATTGGAGAACAATCTGGGGGGAATTGGGGCTATTCCCTCCAAGAAGGTGGCAGGACCATCAGCCCAGCTGAAGTGCATCTATAGCAATGCACACAGCATGGGCAACAAGCAAGAGGAACTGGACGCCATCATGCAGCAAGAACACTATGATATAGCTGCAATCATGGAAGCGTGGTGGGATGACTTGTGATTGGAGTGCTGCAATTTATGCCTACCAGCTTTTCAGAAGGGACAGGTGCAGCAGAGGGGTTGCCCTCTATGTCATGGAGGGATATGAATGCCTACAACTTAAAGATGGAGATGGCAGGGTTGAGTAAGTTTATGAGTAAGAATGAAGGGGAAGGCCAACAAGGCAGATACCATGGTGGGAGCTTGTTACAGTCTGCCCAGTCAGGATTATGAGACTAATGAAATACTCTCTAAGTGGTTGGGAGAAGTTTCTTCCCCATGAGACCAGGCAGAAATTGTGGACTTCAATTTCCCACATGTGTGCTGGGAATATAATACAGCAGAGAGGGAGCAGGCCCAGGGTTTGTGGAATATAGTTTCCTGATGCTGGATGGTGAATGAGGTAACTAGGGACAGTGCCCTACTGGACCTACTGCTTGTTAACAGAGAGGAACTTGTAACATTTGGAGGCTGTCTTTGGCTCAGTGATCATGAAAGTTTTTGATTCTCAGAGAAGTGAGGAGGGCGGTCAGCAGAACTGCCGCCTTGGACTTCTGTGGGAGACTTTGGCCTGTTCAGGAGACTGATTGTCAGTGTCCCTTGGGAGGCCATCCTGAAGGATATGGCTGCAAAGCTGCTCAGCAGAAAAGGTCCTGGGGATGTTGATCAACAGCCAGCTGAACATGAGCCAGCAGTGTGCCCAGGTGGCAAAGAAGGCCAAAGTCATCCTGGCCTTCATCAGGAATAGTGTGGCCATCAGGAGTAGAGAAGTGACTGTTCCACTGGACTCAGCACTGGTGAGGCTGCACCTTGAGTACTGTGTTCAGTTTTGGACGCTGCAGTATAAGAAAGATATTGAGGTGCTGGGAGCGGGTTCAGAGAAAGGCAACAAAGCTTGTGCAGGGTCTTGAGAATAAGTCCTATGAAAAGTGACTGAAAGGGCTGGGGTTGCTTAGTCTGAAGAAAAGGAGACTGAGGGTACACTTTATTGCTCTCTACAACTACCCAAAAGGAGGTTATAGAGAGATGGGTGTTGGTCTCTTCTCCCAAGTCACAATTGATAGGACAAGAGGAAATGGCATCAAGTTATGCCAGGGGAGGTTTAGGTTGGACTTTAGGAAAAACTTCTGTACTGGAATACTGGAACAGGCTGCCCAGGGAAGTGTTTGAATCGCCATCCGTGGATGTATTTAAAAGCTGTCTAGATGTGCTGCTTAAGGACATGGAGTAGTGGCCCTGCTAGAGTTAGATAATGGTTGGACTTGATGATCTTAAAGGCCTTCTCCAACCATAGCGATTCTGTGATTCTGTACAGGACAGTCTAAACTTTGTTTTCCTATTGAATGTGACAGCAAAACACTCCCTTTGAGCGGCTGGCATTGGCTGGTCAAGCTGATTTCTTCAGCACCTGGCAAAATGAGTGTCCAGATGTGACAACAAACTACGTGCAGATTACTCATCCTTTTGGTGGTTTGGCTGTTTCTCAGTATCTCTCTGACAAGCTGTAAATTTGCCGTTTCTTTCCCACATCTGCCCAAATAGTGTTGCAGAGATTCATTATGGCCCTGCTGTAGCAAAACTTGATCCTGGTGCGGCCCTGCTTAGGGGCTGGGGGCTGTTCTGTACTGAGGGAATGTGAGCCCAGGTCTGCCAAAGCACATGATGCCCTACTTACGGTGATCCCCCTGCAACATCTAAACTAGGCTGATACACAGGTCAGTGTATCACAGGAAAACACGTGAGAGACATTTTACAACATCGCTTAGGTTTTCTTTCTTTTGTTCTGTAACCATTTCACTTTACTAAGGTGGAGGTTGTGAAGTGAAGGGATTATGTGCAAAACATCTGATTGATCGAGGCTGGCAGTTCTTTTGGCTTTGCCCTCTTGCCTGTTCTAAATTGCAAGGGTGGACTTTTTAACATGTGCAGGGGGCCAGACTCAGAAGGGTGACTTCATATCTATGATACTCTGCAGTTCAAAACTCTCTGTGAACTTCCCAGTTCAAGAGGGACAGGGAAATACTAGAGAGAGTCCAACAGAGAGCTACAAAGGTGATGAAGGGACTGGAACATCTCTCTTTTGAGGAAAGGCTGACAGCCCTGGGACTGTTTAGCCTGGAAAAGAGAAGACTGAGAGGGGTTTACAACTATCTGAAGGGTGGGTGCCAAGTAGAAGGGGCCAGTCTCTTCTCAGGTGTGCCCTGTGATAGGACAAGAGATAATGGTCAGAAGGTGAAACACAGGATGTTCCCCCTCAACATGAGGAAAAACTTCACTGTGAGAGTGACAACAGTCCTAGAACAGGCTGCCCAGAGAGGTTGTGGAGTCTCCTTCTCTAGAGACTTTCAGGACCTGCCTGGATCTGTTCCTGTGTGGCATGCCCTGGGCATTCCTGCATTGGCAGGGGGCTTGGACTCTATCTCTAGAGGTCCTTTCCAACTCCTGCCGTTCTACGATTCTATGAAATGCTATCTGCACAGTTTTGCTTCCAACGCTTTCCTAGTCTGCCCTTAAAATCCTTTTATAAGGCAAGAAGACAACATCACCACCACCATCGCTTTACTTACAGGTAGATGCCAAAAGCTTCTCTCTGTTTCAGGTTTTCCAGGTAGAAGACAGTGGAGGTATAATTAAAGCAATAAATCTGGTGTGTCTGACAGGGGTCACCCTGGAAAAACTGCAGAAAAGACTTGGAAACTTATAAAGAAATAAAAAATGTCACAAGAAAGGAAGGAACAACATTTTTTGTTTTGTAATGTTCATTTTACCTGATATTTCCTCATACCTAGGAAATTAGAGGAAGTTAAAGAGCAAGTTAAAAAGTAGTAGAAGTGGTGAAGCAGTAAAAACCTGACAGTGCTCAAAACAATGCATGGGAGCACAGTTCTAACAGTCCTGCAGTGTGAAACAGACTTTGTTCTTATTAGAAATAAATGATGTCAAGTTTGTGGAAGCTGAAGCTGCTGTCTATGCAGCATCTCTACATGGCGTCATAGAGCATGTCACTTGATAGCTGAGTGTGTTAGATAGCTTAGAAGTGTTGAATGCCATCCGTGATAAAACTCGGTTTTGTCTGCCTCACACAAACGTTATCAATGAGAACGCCTGAAGTCGAAGCTAGTAGTGGTGAGAAGCTGAGCTCTAACTTCCCTTTGCATTTTTAAAGTCCTAACTCTGAGGTAGGGTTCTAACATTTCCCCAGAAGTTTTCCTCCCTCTACTGCTACAGAAAGTTCTGGTCCATAAACTGAGTTTTTGTCTATTAATATTTCCAACTCTTCAGTCATTGGAAAGCTGTGCAGGAACCAGAGCCACTGGAGACGGCTGTTTGGACAACTGCCTTGTTTACCATGCATACTGCCCGAGAGGGTCACAGGGCAGTGCCTGGCCATGGCAGGACAGCTGTGTCTGTGCCTCTCTCTTGATTAGCAGACACGGGCCAAAGCACAAGAGGTATTTCAGTCCCACTGAGCTCTTAATTAAGCACTTAAATACACTTCTGGGTCTAGTCCATGGAGTAAAGGAAGGTTCTATGGGATGGAGTGAAGGGAGGCAGGGAACGTCCAGTGATGGAGCTGGGATCTGGTCTCAAAGAAACATCTTCCATAGAGTGAGAAGCATGCTTCTGCTGGTGGCAAAGACTCCTTGAGGTCTAGGCTACTGTTTCCCAGGAAGGGAAAATCTTTCCACACTTTGTTCCACATACAGAGCACCTTTCCATGACCACCTCAAATGTGGCAGTGAATAAAAAGAAAAACATCAGACTGACAGGGAGTGCTTGAGTCTGAGACCAAACTGCCCATAACAGATGGCATGTCCTTGACTGAGTTGTTTGCTCTAAAGCTTGTGCATACTGTGATAAATGGTCTGCTGCAAGGACCTGCTGATATTAAGCAAGAATACATGTAATTATGTTACCTTTCTGAGTAGGGAGTTGAAATCCATAGGAGAGTCTGACATGCTCCTTCACAGTTTAAAAAAATAAATCAGAAAATTGAGACTTATCTAAGACAGGAGAGGGGGAAGAGATAGTACATTAGTGATCTTCTGAAGTTAGCTTTAAAAATAACTTTATTTCTCATTTCTGGTCTCTTCAAAAGCCTAATGGAGTGCCTGAGCTTATCTCCCTGACATTGCCAGAATTAATTTCCAAATTATACCTGTAATGCTTTAATTAGTCAGAAGTTAAAACAAATTTATACAAATACTTTGTGATAATGCCATAGGACAAAAGCTTTGAAACAACATTAGTTATTCAATTTAAACTTATTTTAGGGTAGCAGCTGTATTTAACATGAAAAATTACAATGGATGAATGGTATTTACTGGAAAACACTGATTGTCTATGACAGAGCTGTGACAAGGAAGACTTCATGGTCATTAGAAGAAGATACCATCTTTCGTAGTTTGAATTTGTTTCATGATATTGGAGATGAGGTAAATTTGTGTAAAATGCTATAAAAAAGTCACATATTCCCCGTAAGTTAACTTTATATGCTTGCACTGGATTCAAGTGTGCCCACACTGTCAGTCAGATGTGGGTGAAAGCCTTCTCCTAAGCCCACATAAGCCTCGTGGACATACCATTTCCACACAGATTCATCACCAGGCTCACCTTCAGACTAAATTTTAAGCGAGAGGAGAACATCATCCTCTGTGTGTTGTAGCTGCACCCACTGCTTTGTTTGGTGTATTTATGGGGGCAGGGTTGCTTATAGGATGATGCTTATTCTTTCATTTTAACAGGGGTGCATGTTATACCTTTTACAGCGTCCATTTTTTTTATGGATTCAGCCTGCTGTCAGGAAGAAATTCGTGCTGTAAAATGCATGAAAAAAAAAAAGGCATAAAAGGCATTGAAAGCAGCTATTTTCTCCTACATTTGACCACTATTTAAATACAAATATGCCTAATGGGTGATCATTTATCATCCTTATTAGTAAGGAAAATAAAAATAGAAAACAAAATACAAAAATGTATGAAAGATAATTCTTTCAAGACAGGACCAAGCTCCAGCCAAACAAAGTTTTTGTGATTGCTAAATGGCACACAGCAATACACCCCATTCTGTTCTTTGAACAAGAACAGGGAATCAGCAACCATATTTGAGCTGAACTCTGCTTGGCTGCCTGTATGCTCTTAGCCCACAACAAGCACAAGGTGAAATACATCAGCTAAAAATCTCTTTATCTCCAAACCTGCTCAGGTGGCCAGTCACTAAGCAGACTTACTGATGTGTTTGAGCTCTGGCTAGTTGTTCCTGCTGTGAAGAGCTTCCCTGCTTTTCTTGTTTTGGCTAAAAAGGGATAAGTTAAATGTTAAGGGAATCACAGCAAGGAGAAGAATTTGAAGTAAGCATCTGATTTAGGGCATGTGATTGTGAGCAGTCATTTAACTTGGGCAGCTGAGGAGCCCCTTCCAAAAGCACTGTAAAAGAGCTTTCACTCTAAGAAAAGCTTCCAGTTTGCTTCTAAAGTTATGTAAAAGATGGTTTGGATTTAAGGTTCCCTTTAACTTTCAGGAGCTGAAAATGGTCTCCCAGGAGCTGGCCGCAAGCAGCAAAGAGATGGAGCACATCCCAGCCAAGCCTTGTGGTTTGTCTCATCCTGGAAGCTGGAGGGTAAGTAGCATATTAACAAAAAGCATTCAGTGTGGGTGGGAGATATCCTTCCATCCACACCAAGGGAAACCTATCTCAAGAGGGTGGTCATTGTTTTAACTTGCTCTGTGGGAGTGCAAAGTTTTCGTGTCCATCGCTTTGCAAAGGAAACTTGTTCTTGTAGTTATTTTTCTATTCTTACCATTTTGCTGTAAGGATTATGTAGTTGGAGTTTTTATTCACAAATCTTTTTGTAAGGATGCTGCTTTAGAGAATTAGTCTCAGACTTGTGTTTACTTCAGAAACAACTGCCACAAGCTCTCCACCATGTTCAAATGCCTATTTATCTTTTGCTGCAGGCATATGAGCATCATTTGCACTGGTGAAATTTGACCACCACTGATACACCAAATAGAAATGAAAGAAAGATTAATTACTTGACTTAAGTTCCAAGTGTGAGCATTGAATCTAAACAGAAGCTTCATGGATGGTTTTTTGTCTCCTTTTACTAGACTGGTTGATATCTGATCTCAGTAAGACTTATTTTTTTCACTCACCTTGTTTAACTCCTCCAAGTTTGCCAAAAGTCTCCACAAATCCACGTCTAAGAGAAATTCATTACTCTGGAGGTGTTTTAGAGTGTTCATAAATATCTTTAAAAACAAAGCAAATCCACGTTATTTGCTATTTGTGCTGATTCAATAGATTTTTCTGGAAGGAACATTTTTGCACTGTAATTCTCATGGAATGATCATTTGATTTAGGGAGGGCAGAAGAGAACACTCTTGAGAAACTTTTTCTGACCTGCCTGAAGGTTAAATACTGGGCTTTGTGTGATTAGGAGGGTATGAGTGATGTCTCTGGGGTGTTTCTGCAGCTGCTACAGAGGCAGCTATCTCCCTGTTGTGCTCCCTGGCAGAAAAGGGGCAACTGAGCTCCCTGCAGATGCTTGTGAAGGAATTAATAAAATCAGTCTCATAGTTACAGATTTCTGTGACCTTTCTAAATGCTTTCCTTCCTACTCCATGCATCTGTTGTTATACAAGTTGTTTAGAGTTACTATGGGGGGGAAAAAACCCCAATTTGGACTAGCATAAGTAGAGGGCTCATGAAGATTTTTCATCTCTTTGGATTATTTTATTAGCCTTTCTTGAGTGAAAATACAGTACAGGAAACTGCATGTGTATTTACTGGCTGGTTTAAGATTTTATATTATTTAAGCTCTGATGGTCATCTTGGAACTGTGCTGAATCTGACCTAAATCTGAAAAAGGCTTAAAAAAAATTTAGATTACTAAGCCAAACTTTTTGTACATGTGTGAAAAGTGTTAATGAAAAAAACCAAAACCATCACCCAGGTGCCAAGACGGAAGAGTTAGTGAGAGTGTTTGCTTAGCCCTGTGTAATTCTTCAGTTGCCATGATCAGTTGACCTGAGAGCTTAAAGGGGATTTACAGTTGTCTTAAAGCAACCTGTGGAGATTCCTTAAAATTAATGGAATATTTCTATACTGGAATGCACTTAAAGTAGCAGGTCTCTAAAACAGGCTACCGAGATTCAGTGGGCTCTTTATCTGGCAAGAGAGTTTGGGAAGCTGGGATGGCCTTGATAGTTTATCATTTGTGGGTCGTGCAGGGCTGGCTAAGACTCGTCTGTGCATTCCTACAGGAGGCTCACCAAGAGAGTTTACATGTCTCCTGTTAACCTTCTCCTTCCTAGGACTCATCTCTTTATTTTTAATAAAATTTTTAAACTTAGTTTTTAATTTTCTCAGATGTCTGAACAAAGTGTATATAAGGAAGGGTGCATCATTCCTGCCTTGGATCAATAGCTGGTCTTGTCATCCCCTTCTCTCCCCTTCCTGTTCTGCCTCACCAAGGAGGAGTTCAGCCCAACCCTCTGTTGAGTCCCTTTACTTTGCAGTACGTCCTGTACTGCCTAGGCTAACTTCTCAGCAACATGGAAGATGTTTCACTAATCTTTTTCCTTTGACTAATAAGAAAACAAAAATTGTCTGTGCAGAATAAGAGGAAAAAATGATAGTAAGATATTTAGGGAAGCTTCCATTATTTTAAATGGATACAGTAACTTCTGATGTGTAATGAATGTAAATGTGCAGCAATTCTTGTAACAGTGTGTAGTAATCTTGTCTATATTTTTAAACTCTTAAAAATCACCATGACAGAGGTGATTTAGAGTTTTAGGGAGAGCTGTTATTCAGTTTGCTTGTTTTCTTGCAATGTTAGAAATACAAGTCTGCTCTACTGTGAGATTTTCCTGCACTGGTCAGGATAGTCTAACCACAGCTCTATATGAAGTTAAACGAGTCCAACGTTACAGACTAGCAGTAGAGAAATACCCAGTATAGTCAACTGGAGAGTGGTTTCAATTCAGTGTTAGTGATAGGAATAGTGGGATATCAGCTGAAATTACTGAAATGGTCTGCAAGTCAGATGGTGTTTGCAAAGCACTAGAGCAGGGAACTTTGGGTACAGGATGAGGAGGCAAGATGTGAGAAGTGCTTATGTCATTCCCCTGTAGACACCCAATGAGAGGTTACAGGTGGCTTTGTCTGCCATGCTGACAGCAGGGGCAAATAATGTTTCATTGTTTTTGAGAAATGAAATTTGAAGTTACCATCTTGAGAACCAACAAATGATCCAGAAAGTAAGTGCGTTCACTTGTGAAAAGTTCCTGCACTGCTGCTGGTTTTTTTTGCTTCTAACCAGCTGTTCTGCTCAGTCTGTTGCGCCTTTTTAAATTCATGCCAAGATTTATTCTGTTGGTTGAAGAAGAAGAAAGAAAACCACTGACTGTTCCATCAACTGTGTCAGACCTTATGAAAAGAATCTATAATCTATTTTCTTACGTGAAGAGCCTGACTTTGAGTATTAGTAATTCTTCTGAAATCTTAAAGATTCCTTTAAAAATATTTTGAAAACTGACATTTTGATCCAAAAGATTTATAATATAAACACACTGAATTTGAAAGTAACACAGTATGGTTGTCTATGCTTGTAGGATGCTGTATCAAAAAAAATAGTGGGCAGCTTGCAAATGCTAAGGAATTTAATCTGTTGTACCACTCCTGCTGCTGGAAAGCAGGGATGGATGATAGCTGCTTGTTTTCCAGATGGTAAAATCAAGGTATCAAGGGACTTGGTCTTCATAGGTACTCAGATTGTGTTTTGTTTAGTCCTCAGGTGGCCACTGTCACCTTAGTGACCTGCTCTGAAGTCAGATATTCACATACAAATTAGGCACTGACAGGAGTCTTTAACAACCAAGTTTATAGGGGACTGCATATAGCATCCTGTTGTGAGAAGCAAAAAGTTTGCTTTGGGGGATGGGGTGTGTGTTATATGTGGGGTTATCTGAATAACACCCTAGTAGCCCAAGCTTGGTGTTTCTATTGCTAGGGAGCCCTGGAAGCTGGGAGCCTTATCTGGCAGACAGATTGTGGTGGGATTTGTGCAGCCGAACCTTGGTGTCGGTGCTGACCTCTGCGTGGCTGCCTCTGAATGCACTTTTAAGGCAGCAGTGGGAATGACTGTGCCCATCACATCATCTCTGTGATGCTGCAACTTCTTTCCCCAAATCTGCAGGCACTGCTGAGAGGGTTGTTTTGATGCCTTTTTCTGAAGGTGGTATCTCTCTGATCTAGGGTGGTTTGGAATACTGGCAAAATCCAGGTGGTTGTGAGGGCCCTTGTTAACCTTTTGTGACACTCAGTTCCCCCCTTGTTCCTCCATTTCAAACAACAAAAATATACCTTATGCTTACACCTTATTTTTTCAGAAAGGTCTCATATCCACATTAATGCAGTGAAGAATGGTAATTTGACAAGAACATTTTTATTTTTATCTTGGATTTTAAGTATCCTTGGTACAGTATACTGAGTGTTTTAATACTTTAAAGCGGAAAAATTTGTATGTGCTGTGGTCTATGATCTTAATGGTTGGAAGAGTTTTGCAGACCAGATGCTTGCTTCTGTTTGTCTTTACCCTGCTGAATGACAGAAAACTACCCCCGATGCATTCTTAATGGTCTTTAAGGCATTGAATTTTACCCAGCTCGGTAACCTTGCTCTGTTCTGTAAGGAGCTTACCCTTAACTGGGTGGTTTCCTTATATTTCCAGGCTCTCCTCCACAGAGATGAGGCAGTGATGCCAGGTTTATTTGCAGCTATGGGTGGGGTGTATAGGTAGCTTAGGAGTGGGTGTGTAAGGTCATATTTATGTAACACAGAAGTCTTGGGCAGGGCAAATCATGGGCATGGCAACAGACAGCTAGCTACCCTCAGAAGGCAGAACAAATAAAATATTTTTGTTACTTCAGCATTGTCAGCAGTAATGGACAACAAACTCATGCTTGAAATAATCCTCCTGCTATAGTTATACAAGGCTTGCATATTTGTTTGGTTATTTATTTTAATTTTTTTATTTGAGCTATGTATTGAAAAACTGTCCAGCTGCGGAGTAGTGTCTATAAAAAGAGCCTTTAAAAAGCTTGAAGAGCAGGAGGAGTTTGTCTGCGTGAGGGATCATGAAATAAAAGCAACTGCTTTTGGTTTGGCTTTGTTTTTCAGGCTGACACATGGAAAGTTTAACCCGTATTTATGAAATCTAGATTAGTGCTGTGTATATAGATAGGCTTATTAACGTGTTTGCATAAGTTTTTTCTGCTCCTTGGATCAGTATACTCATACTTCATGGATTTCTATTGTCTGAATTTAAGCCAATTTTGAAATATGTATTTGATTATAATAATGAAATCCAGAGTTTAAGTTCAATCCTTAATTTTGGAAGATAGCTTGAAACAGAGCAGAAAAAACAATAATGCCCTTATATATACACACACTTAGTCAACACACTGGGAAATGAATCTTCATAAACTAAATTTTATGTCATTTAATAGTCTCAGAAATCACTTTTGGCTAACTAGCAAACACATTTTGTTGCAAATTTAAAATATTTTGCTGAATTTAAAAATTCTTAGTTTTAGGCCATGCTCCATATGCTCTAGAAATACTATCAAATGATCTGAGTACTTGCATTCGTTTCACTTATGCAAACTGTTATTTAATAGTTAAGTTTTAGAAGATAAAATGAAAAAAAAATTGAAAGGGCTGTTCAGAATTGCATGTTTAGGTGTGCAAAGTTTTCAAGACACTTGCAATTCTGTATTTTGTTGTGTGTGGGTTTTTTTTTTTTTTTTGTTTTGTTTTTTTGTGTTGAATGATGAACAACACTTGGAAAGGAAATTTGTTTACATTAGTGAGAATTTTCATAACTGGAAAAGACAAGGAAATGGATTATACAGGGAAATTGACTGAAATATGTTGGTGTGTATAGTTTTACTGGCAAGTGTGAGGGTACAGGAAAGGCCTAAGAAAGCATCTAAAAAGCCTCTTTGATAGGTGAAGCCTAGATCCCTTTCATGTGAGTGGCAGTTATTACAGAGCCCTAGGGCACTAAGATCTAGAGTGGCATGCAGAAAATACAAAGTACACTGCAGTCAAAGTATTGATGCGACTGACTTACCTTATGCTCTCTTAACCAGGGAGCTGTACTGGACCTGTTGCCACCCCTGAATACCTTGAATGGGAGCTCTTGTGTTACCCACCCTGCTCTGCCCTCTGGTGCCAAGGGCACCTCTTCCCCTACCACCCATGTGGATGGGGATCATCAGGTGCGGTGACACAGGTGGCTGCACTGAAGTCACCACCCTACCTTCACTGCAGATAAATATCCATGCAGTCTCAGGGTGGGCTGAGACCTCTTGAGTCCAGCTCACCTTCTGGCTGCCTTTTTCCAAGAGCAGTAAATAAAGTCTTTTACTCAGGTTAGTTGTGGGATGAGGAAAGGTCAGGGCAAGTTAAAAACATGGTGAAATACTCGCAACTCCTCTTTGGCAAATGGCCACCTTGGCTTTTTGGACTCTAATGGATAAAACAAATGTGTTATCAGTAAAGAAACATCTAAAAATAAAACTCTTATTTAGATGGTGTATTTTTTTTTTTTTAGATGAATATACTGATATACTATACTTGGCTCAGATTTAATACTTGTGTTTAGGCAGTTTGTGCACCAGACTTAAAACCCATTGAGCCTGTTGGGTTCCTTCCAGCAAGAATTATGTCTGTGATGGGTTCTTGGATGATGTTAAACACTCCCATTTGCTGCGGATGATCACGATGTGATTGCCAATTCTTTACATGGGAAAGCATATCATACCTCAAAGTAATTCTTGAAGATACTGATTGTTTTGAAGCAAGAATTAAGCTATTTCTGCTTGTCAGTTATATTTGAGTTGGTATGCAGGTATTTAAAGCTCTTGTGAATAATCCTACAAACCTCAAGCCTCAGATCTGTTACGGGGCTGGCACAGTGGTACAGGCTGTAATTCAGGGTGCTTAGTGATGCACAGGGAAAGCTGGGGATCTACATGTAGGAATGCACTGATGAGAGGTGAGGAATGCCTGTATGTGTTCAAGCATTCTGAAAGAGTTTCCTATGTGCGGCACTGACCTCTAGGCCAGTGTGTGACTGGGCATCACAGTCAAAACTTTCTCCTTTGGATTTTGAAGGCCTTGGTCATTCTTTCTGGGGATGGCTGTCCACTGTACTTTCATGAATCTGCTGGCTGTGATGACTTAATTATTTTTAGAAAATATTTTGATCTCTGGTCAGCAGCATCTTCTGGCAATTGCATTACACACTGTACTATGTTCTAGAATAGATACTTGTGGAAATTGCTTGCAGGTTCAATATATTTCAGTGTTTGAAGTTATTGTAAACAATCTCTAGCCATGACTTGGGTCTGTTACCCTCCTGATCAGAACACTACTGTAAAGTGTGGAATGAGCCATTCTCCTCCCTCCACCTGAAGCTGTTCAGGTAGGAATTTGTAACTTAACTGCTTACTGATGGAGGTCCTACCCTGTGAAGGAGGGAGATTCTCTGTGTTGTGCCCTCCTCATTTACCTCTTACATTTTACATTCAGCAATATAATGCAGGCAAAAAAAATAATTTAGGGGAATTTTAAAATTAGCGATGCCATCATTATGGAGGGGGATAACAGGACCCCCATGAAGGTTATGGTGCCTCGTCTGTCCGTCATTGCACCAGTCCTCCCTCGCTATCCCACACACGCGCACATTTAATAGCGGCTTTTGTTGGGCTCAGCTTGAGCAAACCCCACCCTGTGTCTGACCTGCACTTAGCAGGAGGGCTGTGTGGGACAGGTAGTCTGTGGCACTGCCTGACACCAGGGGGTCTCCAGGGAACACCTGGAATCCCAGCAGACTCACTGCCAGAGTTACACCTGCGCTCAGCTGATCTGTCGGACACAACAACAACAGCAGCACACATCATCTCTCTTGGCTAGTGGCTGCAGAAGAAATTTCTGAAGTGCTCCTTGCTGATACAGGAGGAAATGAGCTAAAAAATCAAATCCCTTCAGCTATGACATAATGTGTTAAAGGAACAAAGGAACTGATCAACATTAAATATGGTAATATTTATGGAGTCCAAAGGAGCAGATAAATACCGTGGATCTAACTGATTACTTTTCACCCATCATTACTTTTAGCCTTCACATAACACAGGTGATTTCAAGAAAAGATCTGCATACTAGTGGAACTGTTAAAATGTGTTTTTAAAAGAATATGTGACTTTTTGGCTAGTTCATGCTATTTTCTTTCCAAATCTTTTCAGCATTTCTTTTGTCTGCTAATTCAAAGATTTTGTATTTTGAATATAATATAACTTAGTGGCCCTGCTGATTGGAAACAAATGGCTCTTTCCAGCTATTGTTACTAATGGAGGGCATTGTCCAAGATGTAGATCCATCAACTGAAGGACACAGGCGTTCTGTATCCAACAGTGTGTTTGTGCCAGAGGCTGCTTGCATTCAAATACAGAAACTTATTGGTGCACATCAAAAACCTTTTTTGGATTTCACTAATAACTCACACTGATATCTTATTGTGTTAGTATACTGTGGCAAAGGGACTAGTATCTACAGTGCTGTCTTCCATTGACTGATGCATGAAGACTGCATTAGCATTCAGAGAGTCAGTAATTAAGTAGCTGAAGGAAGAGGCATGAAATGTGTTTACATATGTTAAAGTTGTCTTTTTCAGTCACCATTCATTCTATATGGTATTTATGGTTAAGTATAATTCTTGCCTTTTTTTTTTTTTTGCCTAGATAGATACCTTACTGTGAATATCTAGCTATTTGCCAACACCTGATGTGAAACCTGACAGGTGTATTTTTCCTCTTAAGTGCGTGAATAGTCACTTGACAACTTAGCAACTGGCAGATGAGCTCTGAGGTAGAGAACTGGGATTTGATATGTTTAGCAGGACATGAAAATTGCGCTTTTTGTTATGATCTGACAGTGACATTGCTTGCAGTCACTTTACCTAAAACAGTTGAATTGTGTAGATGAAAGACTGTTTCTAAAAACACAGGGCTGTAAGCTATCAGGAGGGCCATATCTGAGCCTTTAACACTTGAAACATGGACATAATAGGGCTTGAAAAACTACATGTTGAGGAGTTTACAGTGTGCAATGTACAAAGTGTCCAAAAGCTTTTCCCATTCTGGTAGCCCTATTGAATGGGGAATGCAGGATCTTTTTATTTAACTTTAGGGATTTACAACAAAACTCTTGAGGTTTCTCATGAAATTTAATCTAACACGTGGCTTGATAGCTTTTATGGATGGGGTCTGTTTCCTGGTTCTCTGCAAGCCCATACTGGTGCAAGGGAGACACTTTCTGATGAGGTGTGCTGAGTGCTACCCAGTGCAAATTTGGAGTATTGATAAGTTATATTAAGATGCTTCTGAAACCTCTAGTGATTCCGTGATGCAATCCTTTGGGCAGCTGGGTTGTTATACAAGCCAGATACTGCAATATAATACAAGGCTAATTCTTTAAGTTGCCACTACTATACTAGGAAATTCAGGAGGTTTTTTTTGGGCTCAATTTACAGTAAATTTTTTGCTAATGTATTATTGATTTTTAACATACTTAGCCTACTTCAATTCCAGAATATATTTTGAAGTTGGAGGCTAGTGACTTATGAAGATTTGTAATGGTGAAACATGGTTTCATTGGAAACTAATCTAAATGGTGTTATTTCCCTAGATCAAAAAGGCCTTGAACTTCAGACACACATAGGTCTAGACAGGCTCTTCACACACACATGTATATATATATATATATATATGGAAGCCTTTGATGTGTAGGAGCATGCCAAGGTCACTTGGATTTGTATCTACAGTATACCTTTGCAGTCTGACATGTCTGGGCTGATTAATGAGTTACATGTCTAAATTATGTGCTCAGGCTTCACAGGTGAAGGTGCAGGTATCTGTGGTCACCTGGTCTCATGCCTGTTAGATGTATTGGGTACAATAGATGCATCTGTTGTTTTTTACTGGAGAAATTATCTACTGAAGTGCAGTGTAATGCAATTTACTAGTTTTGGAGTTTGCGTGTAGTATTTTAGCATCTTTTCATGTCTGCAGACCCTGTAGCTTTGCCTTTTTCTTTATTTTTTTTCTTGTTTTCCTTTCTAGAGATAGAGGACAGAAGCATTTGAGTGAAAGAAATGCTTGTACTGTAGGGATGAACTCAAAAACCTGAGGATATGTCATCTACAGTAATTCCTCCTTTAAATCTACTTGTTTTATGAAACAAGATAGTATCACAGGTTTGCTTTACAAACTTGTGGAAAATGATTAAATTATTAAAAACACTGAAGCAGCTCATGGTCTGGAAAAATAAATATCCTGTGTGTATAGGTTATTTTTCTTGGGCAAAGAGAGTTTCAGCCGATTGCTTTTTGGAGGTCTATATCTTTATATGTCCTAATCTTGGCCTAACTGTTATTCCCAGGGAACAGACAGGCTGTTAGATAAAGCCACTCAGGGAGGGTATTTGGACTTTGTGATTAAGAGTTACCATGACACTTCACAGGCACATTGAGATGTTAAAAGAGGAAGAGGAACACTTTAATAATGATGAGTCCAGCTCCCTCAGTTAACTGAAAATTATCTGCCTTGGTAGTTACTGAGAAGACTTTTCATTAGATGTTTGTCTTTAGGAAATGGTGTAATCCAGTTTTCCAGCCAGTCCCTCATATGCTGAATGGTACAAGGAGAAAATGAACTCAGAGTAAACTAAAGGTTTTATCAGTTTCCTTCCATGTCGATGTTGGCATTAGCATTTTGTGTTGTCTATACCACACACACCTTTTTCTGTGCCATTCCTCTCATCCTTTTTGTCTGTTTATTTTGGTCTATTATTTTAAATCAGCATCAGTTCAGCGTGTTGCCATGATGACAGAGATGTACTGGCATTGCTGACTGAGGGATGTGTAGGGGAAGGCTGTTTAAACTGAGCATTGATGCTGTAAGAAGCCTTTTGAAAGTACAGCCTGGGAGTGGGGAGAAGATACATTCATCAAAACTGAAGGATGGAGGCATGTTTTTATCCTGGACAATATATGTCACTCTTGGAGGAGGGTTGCCAACTGTTCCAATGTGCTTCTAGATGAAGAGAATAGTCGACATTTCATCAGTTTTCTCTGGCTGTGGTAAGAAGGGATTAGCTATTAAGGAGTTAGACTACTGATTTGAGTTAAGGAGGAGCAGAATACAGCCCTTGCCCGGACCTTGGACCAAATACAACCTGACCAAAAAAGTTTAAAGCAGAAAATGGTGGGTTTTGTTTTGTATTTCTGCACATTCTAATATTGGTCAAGACAAAAAATACAGATCATAATACCATTATCCAAACCTCCTTAGCCACCAGCAAGAAAGAGTGTCAATGGAACAAAGCTTACATTGTTCCTTGTGAGATTTCTTGGTTTTAAAGTGTGTTGAGATACAAGTCCAGAGCCAATATGCTAGCTGGCATATAGTGGCTTTCCTCTGAAGCTGCCAGGCAAGCGGTACCAAGAGAAGGTGTGTACATTAAACATTCAGTGCTATCCTTTTTAGCATTTGCATTCAGTATTCCTCAAATTTTCCTCTGAATTTTGCTACAGATCACACAAATTTTTGCATTGTCATTGAGATATGCTTCTGTATTACAGTTTTGAGTTGGACCAGAGCAGGCTTTTCCCATAATAGGTATGGATCACCTGTTTTCACACCGAGATGCAAAGGTCTCTCCCTCTCCTCCTCTCTCCATCTCCACTGTAAGTTCAAAATGCTAAAGAGCGGATTGGAAATTGGAATAATTCAGAAAACCTAGGAGGCCTTTTTTTCCAGTGAGCATGTGATTTCAGGTACACCCTTCCCCCCAGTCTATTAAGCCTTGTCTAGGGAATTGCATTGTGTAACAACTCGTAGACTGTACCAGCCTGTCCCAACCTACCCAGATCCAAACAGCCAGACCTTTTGGCAGTTTGTTCTTAGTGCAGAGCTCTCCAGTGGTCCAGCTCAGATACAGTGTGAAATATAGCTGAATGTGTTGGTGAGAGGGCCACCTTTGAAAGAAAATCTCATTAAAAAGTTTAGTTTAACAACCTGGTGACAGCTTTCACAAAGCAAATCTACAGATTAGAGTTGAGTTACACGTACGTGCCTCTCTGCTTCATTCTGTCCTAGTGTGAAGCGTGTTCATGTAGAGAAGTGAAGTTTTGAATAAGATAAACTAAATATGCATACTTTTGTATGGGCAATCCACTCTTCTGAAAGAGACAGATATATTCTTGTTATTTGGTCAGAAAGCAAACAAGCAATCTGATTTTGTGAAAAAAGTACTCATCTGTTAAGAGAAACGTACTACATAGACTTGACATTGGTTAATTATTTTCACTGTTGTGGAGAAAGGAGAACACCTCATTTGATATCCAGATGTTTTCCACATTTGCAGGGGGAAGGAAAATAGCTTTTGGTCTGTGGCACAAAACTAACTGGTTAGTAAAGAGCTATACACTTATTCGATGCCATCCACATTCAGTGAAATGTGTGTGTAGGTGCTTTGTGTAAGGATGGAGTCAAGCAGGTGTCCGAATTTAACTGCTTGTGCAAGTAATGTAAGGTCTTGGAGAACAGATTTAGTGTCAAACCTGGCTTATGAACTGACTCTTTTTCTACTTGTGGTGATGTTACGGGGGATAGCTGATTGATACTTTGCTGCAGGGAAAATTGAAGGCTAGCGCCTCCCCTTCTTAATTTTCTTTACTGATGCAGATTTCTTTGGCCAGATCTGGAGAAGAATCAGAGCTTGGTGGTTTCATTCTTTATTTGCAGCATGAAGACTTATAGTTGTGTGTGTACCTGGGAAAAATGAAAAGGTTCTCAGAAACTTGCTGTATGAATTTTTATAGGGGAAAATATGCAAATGAAAAAATATATCTAAAAGTAGTGTAGATATGTGCACTAGTGAAGAAATGATCGTCTGCTCTTTGAATCCTGCTTAAATGTGGCTTTCAGCAGTTTCAGGTTCCAGTTTCAGCAAGTTGTTTAAACAGCTGGTAACTTTGAGTGTGACCTGGTACTGCAGCCACCTAATTTCCAGTTGCCACTCCCCCATCACTAAGCAAGATTGTGACACTGCTGTACATGGAATAAAAATGAAGTCAGTAGCTCTCAGTTGCAAAATCGTTTGTGTACAAATACTAATTACTTGCTGAATGCTTAACCAAATATAATTTATCATTTATGTAAGGTGAGTCTAATCACTCTTGCTTTTCTTTTTAGCAGGAAAAGTATTTTGTAGTGAACGTTATGTATATATTGTAATCAAATAATGAAGACTACAATTTATCAAAGTAACTTATCTGTTGATTGATCAGTAAATAACCTTATGCTCTTGGATTTTTGAGGCTCTATTTTAAGATATTTTGATGACTAGTCTTTCTAAAACTGGACTAACACTTCAAGTTATACTTATTAATTCAGCCTCTTCAACTTCTTAATTCAGCTTCTTTGTTTGCTAAGAGGAATCTTAACTCTGTTCATGATTGCTGGCTTCTTTTGGGCACTTTTATTAGAATGAATTTATTCAAACTTACGCTGACTTTTTTCTCGAGCTATAGAATATCACACATTGCATATGAATTTTGTCTAATTATATAGTCTCATCAGACTGATTTATAAAGTGGTTAGAAACAAATTATTTCATCAAGTTTGCTAATTCAAAGTATTGCTTTTTTAAACTTTTCAGTTTATCAAGCTTTTTTTTAGCAAGTTGAAATGAGTTTCTTTAGAAGTACTTACAAATTACTTTTATGAGTAGAATTTCTCAGCAGCAAAATATTTTGAAGAGAACAGACTGTTTAAAGAAGGGCAGAAATGTGCCATATACATGAAGAACAAAAATATTGTATAGGATTAAACTTACCAGTGTAGCCAGGTGAAGATTTGACAACTTCCAGTGTGTCACATCCTTTTCATATGCAGTAAGTCAAATTTTCAACAAGTGCTTGATTAACTAATACTAGGCTTAGCAGTAGTGTTTTCTGTTTTAAAGTCTTCTCACTGAATGCTGGTATAGGAAAGTATTTTTAATTCTTGCAGATTTGTTTCTAGGGGATTTGTTTATCAGGTCAGACAGGAGTGGCTTCAGAATCAATGCCTGTTTAAAAAAGGTAACATGATGCAGACATTTTATGAAATTTCTTTCATTTCATGAATTTATTTTTTTTTTTACTTTTTATTTTGATAAAGCTTGGCAAGGGATTTTCAGTCAAGTACATAATAAGTTGCAAGAGCAGATGAAATGCCTCCAACCCCTCCAACAATCCTTCCCCCCAGCTTGTTTTGATTAATTCATCCAGATCTAACTGTGTGTGGTTCATCCTTCATGGAAGAATAGTAGTGATATATCCCTTGGTTACATTATTTACAATTAGATATTAATTGTAACAAGTGTGCTAACTACCCTAATAACTCTGAACACAGACAGATTTTAGAATTGGAGTATTAGTGAATTATTGATGTTTGGATGAATTCTCAATTTTGTCGTGTTGCAGAACTGATTGGAAATCAGTTTAGACCAGATTTAGGCATTCTTTGGCTGGGTCAATCAGAAGCAAAACTTGAGAAAAGTTGGTTTATTTGGTAGATAACTTGTGAGGAAGCTTTAACCTCCACAAATGTTCAAATTGGTTTTGTAATTAACACACAGTTTTGCAGGGCTGAGTGAACACTTGCGAGACAGTCTTCACTCTGTGACATTTTCACTTTCTGTGAAGATTTTTTCCTTTTTTTTTTTTAATTTTTTTTTCCCCTCAAAACTCATCCACAAACCAAAACAGGATACCCCCAAATTGGTATAAGTAAGAGGATTTGATTTTGCTTAGCATTGGATGTGACTGTTGATTGAGGAAGGGTTATTCCAAGAGAATGAAATAAGAAAACAAACTCAAAGACTTTATTTACAAGACTGTGACAGTATGTATTTTAGTCTTCACCCAGTTTGGCCTCTAAGAGGTAAGTTTAAAAAAAAGTGCTCGCTCTATCTGATAGTCTGGGGCATGACAAGGCTCTGAGCAATCTGCTCTAGTTGAGGATGTCCCTGCTCTCAGCAGAGGGGTTGGACTAGATGACCTCTAGAGGTCCCTTCCAACCCAGACATTTCTATGTTAATATGTTAACAGCATAAGTGCATTTACTTAAGTATGACCTTTAGGAACAGAAGACTCTAACTTCTTTCTGCTGCTCTCAAGGTGATACTAGGATCATAGGAAATGGAACAGACCTTGCTGCCCGGAGAAAGAGGCAAATGTCTGGACATTTTACACTGTTCAAAGCTGTCTTTTCCAACACCACAGGAGACACCTAGGTCCCCTGCAGCTGGGCAGGATGGGGTGGTGAGCATCTTCAGGAAGATGTACAGCCTCAGTGGGAAGGGGGCAGACAGGTAGCAAGTGAAGCCATACCCATTGTGGAATTGGGAATCACCTCTGTGGTGGGGACAGCTGAGAGCTATGTTCTCTGCTACTGGCACTCCTTACACTTTTGTGTAGCGTAGAAGCAGGCTTTTCTGCTGCCTAATTGAAGTCTTCTGGATGTGCTTTAAAGCTGCTATGTTTTTTACCTCCACAGCTCTTATATGAAAGTATCTAGGTGGCCCTTTGCTAGCACCAGTCCCCATATTAGTACAGGGTCTACCAGACCAGACTTTACTCCTGCTGTTCAGCTGATGTAAGCCTCATCCTAAATCTAATCCCAGCTTCTGGAAGGCTAAACATTCAAATGTTGCTGTTTGCCTGCTTGCAGTTTGGAGGATGACAGAGAAGGCTGGGCTAGAAAGAAGTCTGTTGTACATTTCTCAGATACCAGTACCAATATCTGGTCCTTGGTAACTGCCATGCAGGATCATTTTTGAAAGAGGCAGTTGGGAAAACAGGGGTGCTAGTCTGAGATCAGGGCTGGTGTGAACTACTCTAACATGTAGTGCTGGGACTGCTTTAAGTTGCTTTGGGTATAGCTAGTCAGAAACTTTGGTTTAAGGCCATTTTTCACCAAGTAGTTCTGACTGAGACCCGGAGGTTTTTTGTTTTGAATTATTATTTGGGGGTTTTGTGTGTGTGTTGTTGGAGTTGGTGTGGGTTTGTGGTTTTGTTTTTTTGTGTTTTTTTTCTTGTGGGTTTTTTTTTTTTTTTCTTTTTCTTGTTTGGTTGGGTTTTTTTTGTTTGTTTTCTTTTGTTGTTGCTTTAAATTCTAGATGAGATTTATCTTTAATGTGATCCGTATATTTACATCAACCTAGAATAACATTTTATATAGTTGCTACTATTTTCTTCCCATTTGCTGGTGCTATAAATTGAAAACTATCTCTAACTTCCTTTACCTAGATTCTTAAAGGTTTAAGCACTTCTCTGGCTCAACTCGAGGGGGCTATTTTTGGGTGTAGGTGAAATCATAATACCCCTCAGTTTGCCCTGAATTCACTTGAACTGTCTAACTTGCCTCTTAGTCCTAGTTGTAATAAACAAGTATCTCTCTCATCCTCGACTATGTAGGTGTACTGAGCTGGCTTCTGTCTTCTCAAGTTGCATAAGCTACTGCCTTTCAAACAAGTATCATCCTACCACCATCTATAAATTCAATCTGAGACAAACCTTTGCCATAGGATTAATTCCATGAGCTGTAATTTTCATCCTCAGAAGCAAATGTAGCCAAGTCATTTAACTGACTAACTCCAATTGCCTTGCATGCGCTTTCTAAAATAAATAATTACATTAGATGAATGGCCTCTTCTGGTCTAAATCCTAACATTCATGTCCAAGTTTCAGCTTTATGACAGTGAACTTTACTCTAAAATACACTTCCCGTCTCTTCTGCATCTTTTCATGGTAGTCTCCTTTGAGCACAGCCAGTGCCTCAGTTCATTGGCCTCTGCTGACCTAGACTGGAATGCTGCCATCAGCCTTAGCATTTATCCTTTTTATCCTCTGTCACCAGGGCACCCACCTCATTCATCAGTGGGCCTACATTGCCTCTAGCGTTAGTTTTATCTGCAGTGTATTTGAAGAAGCCCTTTCTGTTGTCCTTGATCTCTCTTGCAAGTTTTAATTCCAAGGAGGCCTTAGCATTCCTAGTTGCCTCCCTACATCCTCTGACAATAGGCTTATGTTCCAAGTGGCCAGCCCCTTCATCCATGATCTGTAGACTCTCTTCTTCTACTTGAGTTTGCCCAGCAGTTCCCTGTTTAACCATGCAGGTCTCCTGGCACCCTTTCTTGACTTCCTGCCTTTTGGGATGCTCTGATCTTGAGCTTGGAAGAAGCGGTCCTTGAATGCTAACCAACTATTTTGGGCCCCTTTACCTTCTAGTATGCTGTCCCATAGGATTTC
>JANHGN010013204.1:0-19205 GCA_024605025.1 Megaceryle maxima
CCAATATAAAAAAATAAAAAAAAAAAAAAAAAAAGAAAAAAAGATAACCCATTTAAAAAAAAAAAGAAGAAATAAAATAATAATTGCTGATGAGCTCGCTGCAACAAATGACAAGACTTTGAGGTTTGTAAATGGCCACGAGGGTTTTTTCTCCATCCCACAGAGGCAGAGTCATTACAGACGTTCGTAGGGCCGAGGTGCTTTAGGAAAGGGCCGTCCCTGTGTGTCACCCTCTTCCTACAGCGACATTATGTAACTCGGAGGTGACAGACACTTTGGAGCATGCCACGGGAGGGGACAGCAAAAAAAAAAAAAAAACCAACAAAAACCCAACAACAAACCCTAGCAACACAATAAGAAAACTTACTAGTTTGTGGGGGCTTGTTTTGGTTTTGGTCTTTTTTCACTTTTTAGAATTTTTCTCAAGTGCGCGGTAAAAACCCCGATTTTTACTGCGGGAGGCTGTGGGATGGGGGGGGAGGGGGGGCGCTCCCCGGCCGTCCGGCGGTCCATCCGTGCGCCGGTCGGTAGGTGTTGCTGTAGCGACGGGAAAGCATCTCCAGCCGAGCAGATTTGAGGAAGAACGAGACGGAGCCGGCACAGCTCGCTTGCTTCCCCCCCCCTTCTTTCAACATCCAAAAAATTGGAACCGCCGCCGTGAAGATGGAGCAGAGTCTTAACTGACAGGAGGGAAACTCAGCGCTACTCCAAATAAATATTTAGAAACTTACATGTACGTATAGTGCTAGGTATTCTGCCGATGGGAAAGTGCGGGATGGCTAGAGGGAGTCCCAAAGACCCCCCCCAGGAACGCAGTCCTGATGCCCCGGAGGCTCCCGGACCCTCCCGCCGAGCTCACCTCGCCCCCGGGCAGGAGCAGCCCGGCCAGACGGCGCCTGCCCGGCTCTGGACGGCGGGGCAACCGAGACGGACCCTCACAACGGCGGGGCACCGGGACGGGCTGCGACCTGGATAACCGCCGCCAACGGCCGAACGCGGCACCGGACACTGCAACGGACCCTCGATCAGGCCAGCACCGACCTGGCTCTGAACCGGACCCCTGACAACCGAACACCGCGCCGGACACTCCACCAGACCCCTCGACGGGCAGGCACCGATCCCCCCGACCCGCAGCCCCGGACGGGGGAGCACCGAGGCTTCCCCGCAGCGGACCCCCTCCCTCCCCCGCTTTCCTCCAAGCCCCATCCCGGCGCCGTCTGCCCCGGGCTGGGCCCTACCTTGGCGGCGGCGTGTGTCGGCGCGGCGGCTGCGGCTGGCGCGGCGGTGGCTGGCACGGCGGCTCCCGCTCTGCCGCTGCCGGGGCCGGGGCTGCGCCGCGCTGCCCTTTTTCGTCAGTGGAAAACTCCGGGCTCTGACGCAGGCGGTGACAGGAGCGCGCCCGGCCCGCCCGGCTTCCTGCCGCCTCCAGCCCCGTCCTCCCCCTCCCCGCGAGGGCGGGGCGCTGAGTCAGGAGCCGACGGGACGCCCCGCCCCGGCCCGGCCCGGCCCGGCCCGCGGCCCCGCCCTGCCCGCGGCCCCGCGCTAAGGAAGGCGGGGCGGGGCGGGGGCGGGACCCTGGAAGGGACCGGGAGCGCGAGAGGGTCTGGAAGATATGGCGGGGGGAGTTTGAGACTGACAAGTAGACGTGGACCCCACAATGAATGTGGGTCACACGGGGGGCCGGGGGGTCTTGTGTCCCACAAGGGGTTGGGGACACGCAGGCACACCTTGAACCCCAAAATGGATTTGAGTATTACAAGGGTTTGGGGACCTACAGGCACAACTTGGCCCCTGGTTTGTGTTCCACAAGGGGTTGGGGACACAGGAGCACAGCTTGGACCACAAAATGGATTTTAGTACTACGGGGAGTTGGGGACCTACAAAGAGTTGGGGACCCACAAAGGGTTGAGGCCCTACAAGCACAACTAGGACCCCAGTTTGTGTCCCACAAGGAGTTCAGGACACACAGGCACAGCTTGGACCCCACAATGGACGTGGGTGCCTCGAGGAGTTTGGACTACACAAGGGGTTGGGAACTAACAGACATGGCTTGGACCTTGAAACATTTGGGCATCACAGGGGATTTGGGACCCTGTCACAGGTGGGGACCTTCAAAAGCATTTGGGTGCTTCAGTGGGTTCAGAGCCCACAAAGGCTTGGGGGACCACAAGCAAGGATTGGACCTCAGAACAGATTTGGGCCCAAGAAGGGGTTTGGGACCCACAGGCAAGGCTTGGACCCAAAACAGATTTGGGTCTCAGGGGGGGTTAGAGACTCCCAAGCAGACATTGACACCTTAAGAGGTTGGGTGCTTCAAGGGATTCAGAGCCCTTGTGGTTGTGGAACCGCAAGCAAGTATTGGACCCCAAAACAGATTTGGGAACCTCAGGAGGTTTGCAACCCACCAGTAGGTTTGACTTCTGGAAGGGATTTGGACTCCACAAAGGGTTTGGGTCCTTGCATGAGGTTTGGGACTCACAGGCACAACTTGGACCCCAGAATGGATGTGTGTTCCTCAAGGGATTTGGACCCCACAAGGAGTTGGGAACCCACAAGTGCAGTTTAGATCCCAAAATGCATTTGGCTCTCACAGGGTGTTTGTGCCACACAAGCTCAGATTAGGCCCCAAAATAGATTTGGGCCCACAGAAGATTAGGGACCCACAAGCAGCCTTGGCCCTTGGGAGGGATTTGGACCCCCTCAAGGAGTCTGGTTCCCTGCAAGTGGTTGGGGGCTTACAGGCACAGCTTAGATCCCAAAACAGAGTGGGGCATCACAGGGGATTTGAGCTCACAGGGGTTTGGGGCCCACAGATGGACTTGGCCCCTGGAAGGGCTTTGGACCCCACAGGGGATTAGGCACTCACAGGCAAGTCTTGGATCACAGAACACATTTGGACACCACAGGGGGTTGGGGCCCCAGAAGGGCTTTTGGACTCATGAACATAGGTTGATGCCTGAGAGGGGTTGGAGCCTCACAAGGAGTTTGGAATTCAGAAGCAGTCTGGGCCCCAAAAGAGATCTGGCCCCTACAACAACTTTGAACCCCTCAAGGTTTGGCCTCACACGGTGGTTGGGATCCAGAAGTAAGATTTGGCCCTCAAAAGGATTTCTGGATACCAAGGGGATTTTGCACCTACACAAAAGATTTGTCCCCTAAGAGGAATTTGAGCCCCATAGGGGTTTTGGGCCCCACAAGGAAAACTTGAACCCTAAAAGAGGTTTTGGTTCCATGAGAGGTTTTCGATGCACAAGCAAGGTTTGGCCTCTAGAAGGGATTTGGGCCCACCTGAAGATGCTCGGGGCATAGCAGCAAGGCCTGGCCCCTGAAGGAAATTTTGGATCTACAGGGATTTGATACCCAAAAGGTGTTTGGGCCCTACAGGCACAAGTTGATCCCTCAAGAGGATTTGAGGCCCCCCCAGAGGAACCTGGGCCATATGGGCAAGGGTCGACTACCAAAGTGGGTTTGAGCCTCACAAGCAAGAGTTGTCCCCCAGAGTGGGTCTCTAAAAGGGACTTTGGCCCTTTAAGCAAAGCTTAGCCTCCAGAAGGATTTAAAGCCTCACAGGCAAAAGACACAATGTTTTGTGGAGTTCATTTCCCCGCATTGCTGGGATGGGAGGGACATCCAAGACACTGCACCAGGTCACTTCCCAGCTCTGGTCACTGCAGTGTTCAGCTGAGGATCTCAACATGCTTTCAAGTGACTACCAGGAAATTTCAGAGATCTGCACTGCTGGGATTAAATCTCTTGCCATCAGTAAATGAGCTACAGACTGACCCCACATTTCCCAGTTTTGGCGCTTGGCTGGATTTCACCGTACTAGCCGGAGCTGGACCTGCTGCCTGCTCTCAGGGCAGTGCTTTAAAATGTAGCCCAGCTGTACCCCACAGGGTTTGAGTACAGCCAAGCTGCAGAAGTCCCTTTGTAGAACCAAGTCCACAGAGGTGGGAGGACTTGTCTCCTCCAGCTCCATGGAAGAACCTGAAGATGGCTGTACCAGGGTCTCCTCAACTCCATCTCTGCATGCAGCCTCTAAGGGGCTGCTCACCCCCTTCCTACGCCAAGGTCCCACTTTGATCCTTGGCTGGCCATAGCTTTGACTCAAAATCAGACAGAATCAGGTTGGATTTGCCTTGGACAAAAAGGTAGACAAGGTGGGACTGTGTTGGGGAGAAATTTCCCCAGGCACACATAACCCTGTGCTCCAAACCACTTCCCAAATGGTACTGAAAGCCAGGGTGCTGGCACCTCTTTCCAGGTGAGAACTTCAGTGTGGTACAGCTCCTTTAGAGTAGACTGCTGTGAAAGTCTCATCCTTAGTACTTTCACCAGTGAAAGCTTTCAAACTCTGTGGCTAAAACATTGGAGAAAAAAATAATCTGTTGAAGAAAAGGCTCCTTTCTAGTGCCAAAGCCACAGACAGTTTGATACCACCATGTGAAGTGGTGCCACCAGCAGTCTTCTCTGCTTTTCATGGTCAGACTGGGCACCTTCCATATGAGACACCTGTGTTATGAAAGCAAGCAAAAATACACCCAAAAAGACAACCCATGCTCATAAATAGAACAACTGCCTTACCCCAGCATGCGTGTCAGTGATCCCCACAGACAGGGCAGCCCCACTGGTTGCCCTAAAGCTACCAGAGAGCAGAGAACAGTGGTGTTGTGCGAGGGTGAGCAACCAGGGTGGACTGAGAACATCTTCAAGCTGACTTTGCTGCTGTACTTGGTGTAAATCCTGCCGTTGCCTCATGCCCCATCTCCAGGTGCTTCACGTCAGTACCTGGCTCACTTCTTCATGTCTCTCCTCCCAGCCCATGAAACACCAGTGACAGCTCTCAGCAGTACAGAAGCACGGGAGGGATGAGTTGAGCGTTTACTTCAATGGAGCCAATACATAATTCTAGGTGGTGCCCTGATGACGGGTGGGTCCTGTCTTTGAGGCACGATGGCTTTCCTGAATATACGTGTGCACAGTGTTTGATTGCCAAAGGAGCGGTTTTCCTGAGGTTTCATTTACCATGTTTGGACATGGCCATGATTAATATTTCCTAACAGGAAGACGTCATGCGTGCAGGCTTTCCTCTTCAGGGTTTGGGTCGAGGGTGACCAAGTTCAGGTTATACACTGGCTCCTCACTTCCTCTGCCTCAGAGACTACACCCCGGCCTCCCCGCCAGCCCGGCAGCCGCCAGTTGCCCATCGCTGAGCCCAAAATGGGTCCTGGCGCCGCTGAGGTCTCACCGCACAACCCCAGGGGACCTGGAGAGCTTCGATATGACGAGACCAAGACATAATACCACCTATCTATACACCGTGCCTGTGAGAGGAAGGGGGGGGGAGGTGATTTGTCACCATTCCTGAGCTGAGTTTGGCATGAAACTCGGGGTATGGGGGAGAGGGGATATCCTGGAAAATGGTGGGAAAGGCTGCCAGTGACCTACAGGCTACACATTTTCTCTCTTGCTTTTATTAGTCTTAATGAAAATAAAGCCACCGTGAGATAAGAGTCCCAGGCAGGGCAGAAATCATTTAGTGATTCGATCAGGCGATGAACAATTCTGACCCTGAACTGCCCATATTTGTGTGTGTGAAAGAAAAGGAGGGGTTTGAAACAAAACTTCCTGGCTCTTCTTTTCGAAGCAGCATTTTGTTTGTTTTAAAACCAGCCTAAAAGCACTACTACATAAATAAGCACTTACACAGAAGGCTAAATAACCCCCAGCCAGTATAAGATGTTTTCCTGTGTAGGTTGAAAGAAACATTTCAGTTTGACTCAACGCTGTTGTGGCTCTGAGACTCCTTCCTCCAAGAAATGAATTCAAGAGAAAGAAAAAAAAAAAAAAATCTGTTTCTGTTTAACTTGAGTCAGGTTGGTTTGGTTTTTAACACGGCTTTAGAAGCATCCTCATCTCCCTGTGCAGCCAGAGCAGCTGACAGCCCCTGCGCCCAGGAAAGCCCTCGCTCCTTTGGCAAAAGCTCCTGGCAGCACTGGCCTGGAGCTGGTTTCTCTGGCCTGGTGCCATGCGAGTGCTGCTCCGGAGAGAGGAAATTCCCTGCTGACTGGCTGCGGCGGGGATAAGTGTCCTGGCAGAGAGCAGCAGCCTCAGACCAAGTGCAAGGAGTGGGGAACCCAGCGGGAAAGGACCAGAAGGAGATGCTGCGTAATATACAAGGCAGTGAGATAAGAGGTGTGAGTGGGACAAGCTCTAGATGTCAAGCTCCTCACTGCCTGTTTTGTGCTTGCCCTACAGCAGGAGTAAAAAGTGTCTTCACACTTAAGGATGATAAAACTAGGAGTATCTGGGCTTGGAGATAGGAATTTTTTTCCTAATTTTTCGTGCACATCCCGAGTGTGGTTCTGAAAGGGTTTATTAGCTGGATCTGGCTGTGGATGTGTTGCTGGGTACTGTAGCAACCCATCTGAGAATGAAGATACGGGGACATGGGAAAAGAAACCACTGTTGAACCAACTACACTTGAGCAATCACATGTCCAGCATCACCCCCAGCCAGCCCTGTGGCTCCAACTCACCCCATGGCCCCAACTTGTCCTGTTTCACATGTAGATAAAATGAACTCTTTGCTTTTAGAACACATTGTGCAATCACAGTGAACTGCTGTGGCTGCTCTGGAGCTGCCTGTCTTGGTGCCAGGGCTCCTTCCTACCCAACACATCTGAAACACAAGTTGAACAAGGGCTTTCAGTTGTTTTGTGCTGGTTTTTTAGGTTTTTTTTTTTTCCCTGAAAGATGGACATAAAAAGTGGTAAATCAAAGACTTTGCTTCAGCCATGCTCTGGGCTGTTCACCTACACTGGGAACTGTGGGAGGGATGCAGCTGTTCTAGGACAGCCTTGGGCTAGTGAATCTGGCCATGCAGATGTGACGGAAGGTGTCCTGTGGTTTCCTCATTGATTTTACACCAGCACAACTCCATCCTCCTCTGCTAAGCTGCTCCTGATTTGAGCTGATACTGGAAGCCAGTCAGATCTATAGCATTTAAGGCTCTATATGCTGTGTTGTTATACACCTCCTGGGTAATTATTTATGCATTTACTGAAACATGCTTTCTTCACTCATTTCCCTATGGTGTAAATCCTTGATAGAGACAGGAACATCCTAGTGTGGTGCTCTCCTAAATGTACAGGCACCCCGTACTCTTGAGGGAGGTGGAGATTATGACCCATTTGCTGGGGAGCGCTGATACAGTTGGTAGATTCCCAGCAAACACGCAAAAAATCATCAACCTGAGCGAATAAGTGTTAATTTAAAATGCAGGCATGAAATGGGAATTGTGAAAGAGCCGTGTGGTTTCAGCCCCTCACTAGCAATGGTTAGCGGCAGGGAAAATAACTATGACAGGAAAAGTGTGTTATCAAGACAGCTGAATTCATGTGGGGCACCCGTGTCCTCAATTAGCCCAACTAATAGTTCACTTCGGTGTCAGCAGAAAACCTCTCACCAGGATTTGGAGGTGGGAAATAGAGGAGCACTGTGTTTTTCACTCCTTGACATTTCATGAGTCGTCTGTTTTAGTGCTGAGACATCTCAAGTGATGGGACTGTTGCAATTTCTCTTTCAAGGGTATCGCTCTCGCACAATAATTAAATCTCTGGCTTTCAAGTGTAATTGCCAATGACAGTGCCTTCGAAGTTGGTTTTTATGCTTGACTGTTCTGTCTTCTGGCAGAAAGGGCTTCTGGAAAAATAAAGAAGCCAGGGAAGAGTTGCAAGTGGCAGCAAAGGCAGGAAGCAGCATTACAAACTCCATCCTCCCCCCCAAGTAGGAGCAACAATTGTCCCTAAACATTGAGGCAGCCCAATATGCATCACAGTCCTGGACGCCTAACAGACCCCAAAGAAAGTGGTAGCTTACAGTACAGCTCCATCAGTCCCAGGCTTATTGGAAAATATTCATTTTTCAATGCTAGGACCTGTCTCCTGCTCCAGGTTGGTAATTGGTGGTGTTGGAGGTGAGCCAGGCAGTGCTTGCAGCTCTGTCTTGAAAGGACAAAAACCTCCATTACTTTATGCTCTCTAATTCTCCCAAGGTGTGCTGCTGTCTATCAATAGAGTCGCCATGAGGTAATAGAAATTACAAACCTCCCCAGACTTATTTGTCTGAAAGCATTTCTTGTAAAAATAATTATGTGAGTCTCCGGAACTGTGGCACATGAGAATGGCAGAAGAGAAAGTTTGCAAATTAAAATGCAACAAAAGGCTCTTTATCATAAACTATGAGGGAGACTGAGTGAGAAGGTTATTTGCCTTCTGTTGGGCTGGCTGGTGGCAGCTTTTAGAGAGGAAAAAGCCATTTTTGTTGTCTGTTTGTCACTTTGCAGTGCAGCTGCAGACCCAGATCTGGGTGGGGTGGTGGGTTTGGACAGGCACCTCTCAGGGTTCATTCTCTCAGGGTTCATTCTCTACACTTAGTACAGCCTCTCCTTGTGAGCTTTGGTAAGCCACTACCCTGTCACTTTGGTGGCTCACGATGGGGATGTCACAACTCCGGTCTCACTTGCTTTTACCTTTATGCAGACCAGGGACAGGACTTTGCCTGCAGGACCTTTCTAGCCCCTGCTTTCTTTGCAAGAGGCAACCTGAAGCCTTCATCGAACCCAGGAAAACACCATCCAGAGCAAACATATTTGCAGTGATGTGCCAGACAAGCTCTGGAGGAAATGCCTGAGCTGTCTGAAAAAGTTACTATCCCCCTGTCTCTGGCAAAGGCTGATGAGTTGACTCTGGCATCTCAGCATGAACTTATTCTGATGCAAAGTTTGAGCGAATGGGCTGGGCTGTGAATGGGAACATCTGGGGCACCCACAAACCTGCCCCTGCAAACTGCCAAGAGTGAAGCCTCCAGTGCAGGAGAGAGCTGGAGGCTCCTGGAGGGCTGTGGTGACTCCTTAAGCCACTGCAAGGGCTCATTTTGGATCAGAGAAACTGGGATCCAAAGCCATTAAAAACAATAATATGGCTAAAGCTCAGTTTTCTCCTCCAAAGAAGGTTTTCACAGGTCCACAGTATGGGGTGAAGATGATGATGATACTTGAGCTGGACTGAAACAGCAGTTAAACACATGCCTAAATTATATCCATACAAGTAGATGTGTGTGTATCTCTATCTATTTAAATAAAAAAATGCTGCTTCCATGTCACAAAGAGCTGAAGCAGCATTTGGTGGCCACAGGCGACGCTTCAGTGGTTTCTTCTCAGTGCCAGAGCTCCAGATGACAGTGCTTGTTTAAAAATGGAAACTACCTAAAAGGGCATCAGGTCTCTTTTTGTGTTCTGGTTCTATCTGTGATATGTTGCTATCCTTCTGACACTTGCAGGATGCCCAAGGCCACCAGGTTTTAGTGTCAGATCCTGGCAGCATGGAAAATTCGCTCTGAAAAGGTTAAGTGCATGGAATTAGGTATGGAGAGTTAATTATTGTCTTTGCTGGTGCTTTATGGGCTTGGTGAGAGGTCACGCTCCTGGAGTATTTCTGATCAGTGGTGGGGCTTCTGAGCCAAATTCACATTGGCTGTAAAATTTTTTTGTTTAACTCCCAGGTAGCCTACTGACATAACTGCCACATCCTGGGGTCTCAGCACTTCCCAGTGTGACTCTCCCACCATCATTGCTCCCTGGGGAGCAGGACCTGGCTCTTACTCCCAGTTTCACCAGTAGGAAACTGAAGCAACAAGCTGGGGCCATCCTTTTGAAGAAGGATAGGCAGAAGCATGAGGTTTCGAGGCTGATCCTATGCTGGCTTATTGCCAAGCTCCTCTGATATCAGTGCAGTGAGTAAGCTCCAAAACCAGGGACTCTGAATTACCCCATGCAGGAACTTAGGGATTTCTATAGAAATTCTATGGAATTTAGGTTTCTGTGGAATGCTAAACGCTCACACCACAAGCACCTAGAGAACCCACGTCCTTAGGCAGGGAAAGTGCTGCCTGTGAGGTGGAAGCTGCACAGGAAAACTACTGCTTAATAGTTTATGACAAAATATTGATCCTTTGGTGATTACATTGCCAACCAAATCAGGCAACCTTTAAATTATGAAGGCTTGACCACAGAGGACTTGGGATCGTCCACCTCTTCTACCATCCGCAGCAACTGCATCAGTTTTGCTCAAGCAATTTGTGACCGGTCTGGGCTTTTCCTCTTTGCCTTTCCTGCATATTCTGACACCCAAGTGCACTGTGCTTATCTCTGAAAGCTTTTGATCTCTGCTTCCTCTTCATGGGGCAGCCAGCTGCTGGGCTTTTTAAAGGGTTATGCAGCCCTCAGCTACCTGCCTCAGAGTCTGCAGGAGATGGTTCCTGCTTCAGAGTTGGCACAGACTGGGGCTGTGCCCTCACCACTGCAGCACCCACCCCACCTGGTGTGGGGTGTGGAGGGCAGAGATCAGGGCACAGGCTTGATCCGTCCTTCATGTCCCTGCATGAGAGGACATCTTTCTTTTCTGGGATGCTTGCATCAAAAGCATGTATGTCTCCTAAGGTCTGTAGTACTAATGGTCCTGAAGAACAAAACCTTCTGACTCACACATTAACTGTGCAAAGGTGTTAGGGACCTGGCCAGCCTCACAAAGGAAACCATCCCCAGCATAGCAGGAAGGGTGATTTGGGCTTTGATGTATCTCATCTCATTTGAAGTGTGTTTCCCCCAGTCATCCTGTACAACTGAGGAGCTGCATTTATGTCTCTGCCCCTTCACCTTCTCCAAAGTGTAAAAACTAAGAGATACATATATACACTTACAGATACACTTAACATAATGTGTATGTGGTGGTGACACCTAGGTTGTAGAAACCTTATTAGACAACAGGATAAATGATTGACACCCGATTTAACAAAAGGCAGAGAGGGAGAAAAGGAGATGAACAGTGTCCTGCTGGGGCCAAAATACCCCCAAACTCATAGGAAGTAAGAGCAGCTTGGCTGGGTCAGGAGTCAGGAAGGGCAATCGACCTGTGTCCTTTTGGTTTCCATTCTGGTTTTCAAGCTCCCAAGCACTTGCATGTGCAAGCTTTTCTCCTCATCTGTGGCAGCTGCAAAAATGAGTTCTCTCCTCCAAATGACAGCCAAGATTACTATATAATGACTTGACCCCAGGAGATAGACTTCTATGAAAAGTACCAAAACTGTGGCAGTTTCCCTGCATTGGCAATATGCACATGCCTGTCCAGACATGGCACTTAGGGGAAGGCTTTGCTAAGCCAGCTTTTGCTACATGCAGTCTGGAGATCAATGAAGAGAGGAGGCTTTTTATTTCAAAATACTCTATTTATTTAATTTTTGAAATGAATCAACTCAAGACAACTGAAAGGAAAAGACAACCAGAATAATATAAAACAGGGAGGTAGAATTTAATTAAAAGAGTTAATGTTGCAGGAGGCCTGAAACAGCTTTTTAGGACTCAACTTCTCCCCATGGATGTGATTTTCTGTTCATCCATCAACCTGAGTGATCCCTTCCCTGCCCGCTCTCCCCACAGTGCAGTCAAGGTTGTGTCACGCACACTGGAGAGCGTCACAGCTTTAATGCCACAGAAACACGCTGCAGGGGAGAAATAGTTCTTGAAGTCAAGCATTATAATTTACTAACAGGTTTATTAAAATCTTATTAGAAGATTATTTTTTCAAGTCCGTTTTACACAGCCGTTGCCCTTCTGCTGCTGTTTAATCCTGGAAAATCTCGGTGAATGAGTCATTTGCACTTACTATCTATTACACCCTCTTATTATAAGCCTGAGTGTGTTTGCATTTACTGCAAATAGTATTCATAGAACCATAACAGTGCCATAAAATCTCACACACCTCCCCTTCTGGAGTTTTTTTTGCTGTTGGAAGAGAGACATCTCAGTGTGGTTTCATGAGGTGGTTCTGGTGTGCAGGGGAACTCAGGGAGTGTTTCATTTGGAAATAGCCTATAACTTCATCCCCCAAGTCCTGATCCTTATGAAGAGGCTTTTAATACATGTCTTTCAGGTTTGGTTGGTCAGAGACACATTGTTGAGTGTCAAGGATTTGCGAAGGATGTTTCTGCTTCCTAAAGGCAACCTCAAGCACCAACTGCTGTTATCCATGTGCTTACACGTCATGACAAGGATGACATCTGGCAGTAGTGCATCAGGGATATCTGAGGGCCACCTTGCTGCTTTTGATATCTGAAGGCTGTTGAGTATTAAATGTGACTTCAGGACTAGGACGGTTGCATCTTTGCCTCGTTTGGCTTCAGGATGTGATGTTTCTACTTCCATACAACTGGTAAAAAGAGGGTGAAAGAGACCTTCATACAAGGACATCAATTTCTGGAGCAGTTTTGGTTACCAGGAGGTGTAAACACTGTCATATAATTAAAACAACAAACAAAAAAAATTAGTAGGTATGGGGTGTGGTTTAGTCACAGCTTTCATTCCCAGCAATGTCCTTTCCCTTTACCAGTTGGTGGATTTCACCATCACTTTGGTGATGCAGCCACCGCACCACACTCAAAGCCCCAGGCATGCAGCAAATGTTCCTTCATCCCATCCTCGTCCTCCTCTTGCCCACCCAGGTGGACTGATACATGTCAGGGACATGCAAGGGAGTTGTCTTGTCTCCAGATGAGCTCTCCCTGTTTTTGAAAATCCTGTTCTCCTGAAATCCCAGAGAGATCCTTTCCTCCTTTCCTTTGGGACAGTTGGCTCTGAGTCAAGGGAAGAGATTTGCTCTGAATGTAACTACAGAAGGGAAAAAAAAAAAAAAAAAGCACATTTGAGGTTTAAAATTGCACTTGCTTCAGGGTATGTTTCCATTGGCAGAGTCACCAGAACCAGCATAAATGATTCAAAACAATTTGTTAAATGAAATTCTCAGATGATGTCAGAGCTGAGGCTGCTTTAGCAAAACCAAAAAAGAAGGAAGGTTGAAACCAAAAAGGAGAAGAAAAAAAATCGCACCATTTGACAGGGAGGGATTAGGACCTTAAAATTATATTTATAGGCTATCCAAATAATTGAAATCTTGGAAAGTCATAGTTCCAGTGCTTTAGCTCAACTCTAGATTCCTATCAGCCTCTTAGGGTAAGTCACACAATGCAGCCAGCTGGGCTGGACTCACTAAACTCTGTTAAACAGGCACAACTCCCATTTCCTGCAGGCTCACAAAAAAATCCCACCACCTTTGCGTGCCTCAGTTTCCCCATTCGTCAAATACAGGCAATTCTGTCCTCTGCCATAAAGCGCATTGATATTTGGCATTGAGAAGAGCAGGGGAGCGTTTTGGTCTCCTCTTTCATGTGGCTCGGCACCCATACTGCATGGGTCCCAATGAAATAACAGATTGATCATTCAGAGATCCACAGCAGCTCTTTGTGTGACCTTTTTTTACACCACTTGTTTCTGTCAGATGCTAAAAAAAAAACCCCATAGCTGAGGACAACGCTGTTGAGATGCTGTTTTCTTTCATGCCTGTTGCACCTGCCCGTTTCTCCAGGGCTGTGCGAAATAACCGCGTCTTTGTCATGGCTCTACTAGCCCACTTCATCTTTACTGATTAATAGGTCATAATCCTCTTTTAGTGAAAACATAACCATGCCTGCAGCTAGAGGATTCAGATATCACCGTTGGGAAGATTACAACCTCTTAGTCTGAACACGGAGAGTGAGACAGACTGTCAGAACAAGAGCACTTGTTAAGAGGAAAATCAATGGTAAGCTATTTGGGGAGGGGAAAAAAAAAAAAAATCCCAGCCACCACAAATGCATTAAACACAGGCTTCGGTGCTTCAGCTTTGTATAAACCCAAATTAAACGTGACCATAATAAACTGTTTACTTTCCTTGGGTTTACCCAGTAGAAAGGAGATTCCAATTTGCTGTAATGCCTGCGACAGTACAAGTGTTGGGTCTAGTCTGTGGTAATACGGTCGCTGGTATTAAGTTTTGCTGTAAAATACTTCAGTACTTTCCCCTCCTGGTAAAGTAAATTAGCTAATTGTAAAATGTTAGTTGTGGATGTAGCCTCAATTAGTTACAAACTCGCCGAGGAGTTGTGGTGGCCGGGAGTCGGGAGGGTTTGTGAGATGGGGAAATGGGGCATCCTGCTTTTTTTCTTCCTTTCCTTCCCTCTGTTTCACCTTGCTAAAATCCCATGCTGGTACTGAAAAGAGATTCATGCAAATCTTAGGCACATCCCTTAGCCTAGTGTCTTCTTGATGCCCTGGTCAGCACTTCTCATCCCCCACTATTCATGTGTCCCCCAGCCGGGACTGCTTGTCCTTGCATGAACATCCAGCATTGAGTGTCAGAGAGGGATCATATCATAGAATGGTTTGGGTTGAGAAGGGACCTTAAAGACTGTCTAGTTCCAACCCCCCTGCCATGGGCAGGGACACCTGCCCTAGATCAAAATCCTACTCTCTGCAGGAAGCCCTCGATGTACAGAGTACTCGTTTTACTCCTGGTTTTAAAGACACTGTTGCTGTTGTGAGTTTCTGAGCAAGGGTGTCTTTAAGCACAGGTGACCCTGGAGCTCTGTTCCCTCTCTGGAGCCAGGTTCACTGTAACCAGCCGCTTTTACCGGTCACCAGAGAGACACGAAGTTAACAATAAATAATGAAAAAAAGAACTAGATTTCCTTTGTTATGCAGCTCACTGAATGAGGTTTCCCACATCTGTAGAACTCACCACATCTTTTATGAGATTTGACTGTCAGCAAGATGTTATGAATCCCAGATGTTAAAATATGGATTTATTTATAACTCAGAGCTTATAATAGAGCACTCAAAGAGATTATATCCAGCCCCCCTCCTCAAAAGATCTTCCTGAAATAAAAGTCTTAGCTTTTATTAGCTTTTAATTATTCTTGCAACATGATTTATCTTTGGTATTACCTCTTAAATGTCCTTTAATTACTGTGGCTTTAGGACTGGTGTGCATTCGGCTTCAGGGAGCATTGGGCATGGAGAGCTGAGCACCAACTCTCCCATCCCTAGCGAGACTGCTGCTGTTGGGAGGCTGGAGGGCAGCTCAGGGAGAGGGGTGGCATGGGGGCAATTCAGCCTCAGGATTTCCTTGGCAAAGCCATCGGTTGAGGGCACAGCCAGCTCCGGGCACTGCACCTGCGAAACTTGGAGCTGGAGGTGTTCAGTGCCTATTGCAGCCCCGAGGAAATGCTCTGGTCAATAAAAAAGCAGTTTCTCACAGCTGGCGACCATTACACCAAACACAGTGTTGGACATGCTGCAGCTGCTATTCTGCCGGAAGATGGAAATGTTTTTGGAACCACTCTTGGAGCATTTGTTCCGCTAATGCTTTCTCCCTCCCTCCTCCTGCCCTGTACTTTTCAAATCACTGCAAGAAAAATCTGCAAGTGAAAGAGGAGCGGGCCTTCCATGGGCAAAGGCTACCCTGAGGGTCAGGGTGCAAATATTACTTTGAATTAATATTCCAGCAACACCTCTGGGTCCTGAACAAAGGTTGCAGTGCTTGGAGCTGCGTACTTGCACACAACAAGAGACATGCTCTGTCACAACCATCCCACACTGTAAACAAAGAGGACAGGTCTGAAGGGAAGTATAAAGAGTCTCATTTTGCACATGAGAAACAGAAAGTCATTTCACCCCAGTTCACACAAGAAGCTGGAGGCAGCCTCAGGATCATGAGAAAAGTGCTTAAGGCAACAGTGGCTGAGAGCAGCCCCCCTTCCCATCCTCCCTGCTCCCTGCCACCTTCCCCCTGCTACAGCAGCCTTTGCTGCTATCTTGTTCAGGAACTTTGTCTATGTTTAGGAAACTCTGTCTCCCATTCCTCTCCCTTTTTATTTTGTTCAAACTATGTCATCTCCTGGGCCCAGTTAGGAGAATGGCTTCAATGCAGAGATAGCAGATAGCATCTGGCCAAGTGTGACCACATCATCAACCACTTTAATGGCATCACTGCACCCTTTAAAGATCAAATCTGTGATACATCCTGCAAAGCTGCAAGCTTGCAGAGGTGCTTCAGCTCCTAGACCATGTCTGTCCTCTTCCAGTTTGCAAGCAGCAGCCTGGAGCAAGGTCAGTGCATGGGATCCCAAGCTCTGGTCACCAGGCTAAGGACCAGCTGAACACAGAGAAATCACGCAGCCCATGAGCCCCTCTCAGCATAGCTTTGCTTTCATGCCTCACCAGGTCCATGTTTCACTAGACAGGCAGTGGCTTTCTATAGCCTTCTCTCTTGGACTGGGTGGTTTGGTATGTTAAAGGCAAAAGAAAGGAGGATGCCTTAAAATTCAAGGTGGGCCTCCCGCACTCTGGGATTTGCAGAGCTGGAAACCTGAGCCCTATCTGCACTGCACCAGCGATGAACTGATGGAAAGTCAGGAAATTGGCTGTCAGTGCTGACACTACACAAATCTCACGGTGCTTTGTGGAGGAACAGCAAGTGGGTAACTGGGAGAAACTACCTGGGCTTGGCATTTCCTGGCTGCTGGGAGATGGTGTGGAGAGGACCAGAGCTCTGGTGTAAATCAGCACAACTCCTTTGGTGCTTGAAGAGAAAAATCTTTGGAAGGACTTTATGGGACACTCACCAGCTTGTAAATATTTTTTTGGCATATCAATTTGTGTGTCGTGAGATTTAAAACCTTCATCACCCTAACGTTTTCCATCCCGCAGAGAACTCTGATCTCACTATGATACGCACTCAAGAAAGTTTGCCAGTAGTGTGGTGTTACAAAACTTGTGAAGTGCCTCGCTTAACCACAATATTATGCATTTTCCAAGCCACATACCTATCTGTTACAAGGTCTTTCAGATAGAGTTATAGACAGACTGTGGGTCATGAGATCCTGACCTTGGTGTGTTTTCACTCCCTTCTTCTCATGAATTAACTCCTGAACTATTGACTCTCTGTTGAATGGATAGCAGGGTTCAGCCACATTTTACATGCAACCTTTTCCATCCTGTATCTCAACAACTGCAAACCCCAAGGACGAGTAAATACTTCAGCCTCAGCCATAAAATTGATGTGTTGCAAAGTGAACAAAATGGGTTTAGTAACTTACAAGGCAGATAGCATCAAGTCCATAATGAGCCAGAATGGAGAGTTATCCTGTCCCTCTCCCCTGGCAATGTGGTTGGGAGAGCTGGGAGTAGATCACCCCTTTCCAAGTACTCAGTTTATGCCTTATATCTTCTACACTGAAAGCAAAATCCTCCTGTGGTTGTGTCAGATCTGAGCCTCGTGAGCCCCCCGAAAGGAAAAGATTGACTTATGAATTGTGAGGCTTTCAAGGAGAATAATCAACTTTTAAGTTCTTTTCTTGCCTTCTGGTTTTCGAGTCTGCAGATCACTCCCTGCTAGGTAAGTGAGCTTTCCTCCACAACCAGTAAAGCAAAAAAATCATCAATAAAACATAAAGTTCCCAAGATCTTGGGAAGCACAAAAAAGCAATAAAAGCACAGAAATCATCCAAATTGCCAGCACCATATTAACAGATCAGCAATCACACTCTGCTGCTGTAGCAGGGTGCAAATGAGCATGGTAAACATGGCTACAGCTGCAGCTTTAACCCCTATTTTGTCATTAAATAAAAGAAGGCCCCTTACACATAGCATATAATGTTGGCATTTTAGAAGCTGTGTGAGCTATTTCTACATTGCACATGCTACTGAGCAGAGTCCTTAAGAAGCTAAAATTTAAATATTAAAAACTAAAAGGTGCAATTTTCTTTAGAGTTAGAGGCCAGTTGGAAAACATAGTTTAAGATGTGGTAAGGAAATTCACTTTAATATCCAAAAGTTGCTCGTCTGAGAGGTGAAATAGCTTCACATATTCTCAAGGCTCCCTAGATGACTTGGCTCTGAGTAACACCCCTCCATGCTCCTCTGGCATCAAAGATGACAAGTTTGAAGCTTTCATGCTGATTCTTCATGTCTAACTGAAAACTAAAACACAGCCTCTGTCTCCCCACTCCAAAATACAATAGAGGCAGTGATGGCTCATTAATAAATATTCTCCCTAGAAAAGATTAAGAAGAAATAGCAGGCAGAGCCTCAAAGCAGAAGATTTCCATCATCTTGGCAGGGAAAAGTCACTCGATATGCAACCCCAGACTAAACTGCAAAGAGGAACAGAGTGGGTCTGAACCCACCTGGTGCAACACAGGGGTGGTAGGGAACTGGAGAGATGCGTAGGATGGCTTTGCCCGCCTCCCTTGTGTGATCTCTGTCAGGTATAAACAGGGCAATAACACTTCCCTACCCCAGACATGGCTTATCAGGAGAGGTCGGAGATAGATGAACTCAGGTCACACTCAGGCTGCCTACACACATCGTCACTGGGGCACCTTTGCTGCAGAGATCAAAGCAGCTGTCTGCTACCCCAGGCTGGCGGACTGGTTCCTGCTTCCTCATAGACCCCGTGGAGGGAGGTGATGGCAGCACTTGAATTAGGCTCAGTAGTAGGTGGTCTGAATGCTCATGTCTACACTAGTAAACTAACCAGAACCAGGGCACAGGATGAAACACTCTGCCCTGATCACCAAGAAGTTAGCTCATTCCCTGGCATGATTTTTTGGCCTGTGCAAACTATCACGCTCCCAACTGGGCATTGTTCAGGGTTTAGCATGGGCCAGGGTATGTGAGCTTATAGGCAGGACCACTATATGGGGCTTGTGGAAGGGAGCAGGATATGAGCGACATGAGCTGTGTTGTAGGTAACCGTATGGATATGAGTCATGTCCTGGTACTCATCCTTAGGCCCAGAAGAAAGGCTGAGGCAAGCTGGACTTGCTGCTGCAGCCACAGCCAGCATGGGCTGCCAAGCTCTCTGGAGTCAAAGATGACCCATAAATATTAGAAAGCCATATTAAAAAGAAAAAGGGGTTCTGGGGGGCTGGAGAGCAGACTGGGAGAGGTGGAGTTGTTCAGCCTGAAGAAGAGAAGGCTCCAGGGAAACCTTATTGCTGCCTTTCAGTACTTAAAGAGGGTCTACAGGACAGGTGGGGAGGGACCCTTCAGCATGGAGTATAGTGTTACAAGGAGTAATGATTTCAGACAGAAAGAGGGGAGATTTAGATTAGATGTTAGGAAGAAATTCTTAACTACGAGGGTGTGAGACACTGGCACAGGCTGCCCAGGGAAGTTGTGGTTGCCCCATCCTCAGCAGTGTTCAATACCAGGTTAGATGAGGCTCTGAGAAACGTGGTCTAGTGGAAGGTGTCCCTGCCCACTGCAGGGGG